>OZ004639.1:13327598-13410623 GCA_963924495.1 Nemapogon koenigi | reverse complement strand
GCACCTCCTGATGGGGACGGGGTGAAAGTGACCTCCGTTGCCCGTGAGCCCCCTGGGGCGCTTGCTGTGGGGGAGGGCTGGAGCTCATCCACGCCCTTACTGATGGAGGGGTCTAGGTCGAGGTCTGAGGGGACGGGGGCCCGGGGGCCTGCCGGCGTGACTGGGGTTTTGGAGGTCCCGGTGGTGCGGGGGGGGATGCGGCCGCGATGACGGGAGACTGCCTCACGCGTCGACGCCGGGGCTTGCGATGGTTGACGGGCCGCGCTCTGAGTCGGCGCTGCTGAGGATCAGGACCCAGATAAGATCCGCCAGCCTAACAAGAACCGAGACCCTCTTGCGTGGGGCGTCGGAGCCGGGGGACATGGAGGGAAGAGACCTCTCGGTCATGTCCGATACATCTATCGGTGTCGGGGGACCGCTGCACGATATGCCTAGATTGGCCGGCGACCTACTACAAAGAACCAAGTCTAGACTGGAAGATTCAAGAAACCTAAATAGAGAAATAAGAGATTCAGTGTGCGATGGAATGCACGGCCTCTACGAGATGATCCTGAGACTCGCTGACTCTCGTACCAGGCATATAGCCGAGCGTGAACGAACCAAAGCCTACTACGAAAAAACCATAGGTGCGCTACAGACCCAGCATATCTCAAGAATTGAAGAAATTAACAGAAATAACACAGAATATTTGAAGAAGATCGTAGAACAGAACAGATTATTGATGAAGGAAACAGAGGGAATTAGAGGATGGCTTGCATATGAAAGAGAGGAAAGTGATAAAAACAAAAACAGAGTAACTGAAACGAAGAGACGGGAAGAAGTCCCAATTATAGGAAAAGACACATACACAGAGTTATCCAAAAGAATAGACAAGATGTCTCAAGACATGAATAACATGTCTGGCCCCATCCGGGACCTGAGGGATGAGGTAGTATCGGCTATTGCTGCTACAGCTGCTCTGGGTGCTGGGGATGGCCGAGACCCACTCTTAAAAACACAACAGAAAACAGCTCCTGAAAGAACCTATGCCAACGCCCTGATGACGCCAAACTATAGCCTGGTGGTAGAGTCGGTCGATCCCAGGCACACTGGTGACGAGGTCGTAGCTCAGGTAAAATCCAAAGTAGATGTTGTTGGATTGGGCATAGGAATCACAAAGGTGCGCAAGCTTAAAAACCAAAAAGTCATAATTGGATGTGGATCGGAACAAGAAAGACAAACCTTCAAGAAAGCAGTCAGGGAAGCCGCCCCTGCCCTTTCAGTGTCCCAGCCAAAAACCAGGAAACCTCTACTGCGACTGAAGGGAGTAGCTGCGGATCTGACTGATGCCAAAATGGAGGAGGCCGTGATCATGCAGAACTCGAAGCTCCTGGACTCACTGGACCAAAAACAAAAGAATATCAAAATAATCAGAAAGACCAAAATAAGAAACAGTCCAATGTCAAATATAATAGTAGAGGTGGATCCGGGAATGTGGACCCTGATGAAGGATCAAAGGATCCGTCTGGGTTACCAGCTGGTCCTGGCTGTAGATCAGTCACCCATAGTACAATGCTTCAAATGCCTAGGATTTGGACACAAAGCAAATATTTGCCATGCCGAAGCTAAGTGCGGACGTTGCGCCGGGGATCACGACACAAGGAAGTGTGACCAGGTCATAGAGTCCCTTAAATGCACCAACTGCAAAAGTAAGCAAAACAACGATATAGATCACCCTGCATACAGTTCCCAATGTCCTGAGTGGCAAAAGTGGGACAGAATAGCAAGAGCTACTATCCAATACTGCTGATAACAGTTGATATCAACCTAGGTGGATCGGGGCTGCAGTATCGGAACTCTTTTTCTTTAGACGCAAGAACAAAGCCATAAATTTTCAAAGAAATACACAAAGAATTACTATTTTAAAGCAGATAAATCCAAAGAAAAAAATGCTGAAAAATTAATATCAGCAAGAATCTCACAGAGGAGGAGGGGTTTTAGCCGGTAAGAATCCGGCACTACCCACGCAAGTGGGTGTCTTTTGAAGATTTCCCCTCCTCCTATACAAAAAAAAAAAAAAAAAAAAAAAAAACCCCCCCCACCCGTGGGTGCCCGCCTTGTCGTGGCGGGGAGGACTCAGTAGCCGTTGTGGTGGTGGGTTTGTGTGTGCCCACTACCCACGGTGAAGCTAAGCGGCACCCTTCATCACCGAGTCGTCCATTACTCGCAAGTGTGGTTCTATATCGCAATTGCACTACGGATACTCGAATATTATATCACCCTGGCTATGCACTCATGCTACCAGTACAGCATCTAACCTCCACCCCCACACGTCTATCATCTCCACTACCCTGTTGTCCCTTCGGGGGCTCCGAGTTGTCCAGATGGTCTGAATAGCAGCATGAAGTTGCAGCTCTGTATTGACAGAATACCCGCAATATTATAATACTGCCTAGCAAGCAGGTCTATGTCAATATAGTAGAGTGAAACAGTATTATCTTTTATTGGAGAGTGACCCAATTAGAGACCTGCCACGACACTGAGGGTTAGGAAGTGTTCCACGTACAGCACGCAACCTCCAGTGTTACATTGGTGACCCTTCGACGTCGCGAAACCCGCTGCTATAGTTGTGCGCCGAGACCGCACACGGCGCGAGTTTTCGTGATTATAATTGTATCTGCATCTGAAGCTGCATCCGGACTTTATTGACCTACTCCAGCCGACAAGGACAGCAGAGAGATGGCTACGATCGTGGACTACAGCTATTTCGGCGCGGATGAGCAGGATGGAGACCGGGAACAGACAGCGCAACGGAGACAGATCGCGGTCGAGGAACCGCCAGCAGAAACGACACCTATGTAAGTGCCGCTAAGTTGACGTTCGGGAAAACGCTTCGCCTGCCCGGGGACTTTTATAGTTCCGACAGTGAAGTGATTTCTTCCGACCATGACGTCATACAGAAAATTTGCAGCTATTCGAAACTGCAAATCGAGTCAAGGTTAATATCTCTGTGGACAGATTGAAACCCGCTTATATTTTGTCCGGAAGCAGAACAGTAGGTAAAGGTGGCATCACTGCCTACCTCTCAAACAGAAAAAGTCGCTGTGGTACCGACTTCTCCGAACAGTAAAGGTGGCAACTCTGCCTACAGGTACCGGGACGGTTCTTGAGCGGTGACCGTTATCTGCGCAGAACACAATTTTTGGGTCTGCTTGACGGTATGAGGTAGGCGCGACGGGCGGGGGGATCGCGCTATCGAATCACAACGCGGCGCGTGGGGTTGCCAGTCGTTATACGTATGTCACACTGTCACTACGCTTTCTGTACCAAATAAATACAGTCGAGCGCACAATCCTTTCTTTACGATATATTTTTTTGTTGGTATATTTTTAATTTTTTATTTATTTATTTTATTAAAATTTTAATTTTATATGTTTAAAAAATGCCGCGTAGATTTAAAACTGTTCTAAATAGATACGAGACAAAAATTATTTATCAAGTACCTATATTGTTATATGAAAAAAAATCTTTGTAATTTTATTTCTGTTTATTGTTAGTTTTTTATTAATTTTAGTATTGTTGTTTAAGAGTCCAGGGTTTATTTACAATTTATTTTTGTATAATTATTGAATAATTTTAATAAATCCCAAAAACATGAGAAAACAAGATTACTTATATATTGTTTTCTTTAATTTTAATTTTACCAGCAGTAAAAAGCAATCGTAAAAACAAACACCAATAAATCAATTATAATAAATATACAAGTTATATTGCACTCGAATGTACATATGCGCAAACATTCCCCCACTTTTTCGTCGAGCGCTCAAGATCCGTCCCGGTACCTGTGCCTCTCAAACAGATAAAGTCACTAACGAAACGACTCCACAAATATTTACGAGGAGCGGACGTGCAATTCGCCCGCCTAAAAGATTTGTGCATTATCAAAGTAGGTACACATAATCGCACACCAAGAAAGCATTATCTAAAGTAAATAATGTCACATCCAGAAAGCATTAATACCCTATACCTATTCTAGAGATAAGATATCAAATTAGGTTACGGTTTTGCTATTTGTTAATTGTAAATGAATTTGTGTTTTATATTTTTACCTATGCATGTAATTACGTAATTTGTTGTTGAATAATATCGTGAAACCTTAAACTTTTATTTTAGGGAACTCAGCAATTTGTTTGTAATATTATATATTTTTTTAGCCAAGTAAGAATGCTAAATGAGTCATGTAGGTACGAGCATCATCAACGCATCTATGAAAATGCAAGGTTGAACATTTTTTTATCGCATACCTACTTCCTCGCACAAGTATGGTCAGAAAATATGTTTACAAATTAATATTTGTACCGTCAGAAACATCTCACATTTCAGTAATTTTTTTTATACTTATTAAGATGTTGTACATTAATGTGTATTATTAACTTTGTTATGAAAATGTTAAAACTTAAGAATTGCTTTTGTTATTTTTGATTTATTGTGTTTATTTTTTTTATGTGTAATCTGCTTGCTAGACAGTTTCTCACGATAATGTTGTTTGTATATAGGACGTTTTAGGAAATATTGTAAACACTTTCTCTCAATCGTAGGGGGGAAGTAGTGTAGCGGTTATACCGTACAGGTATGAAGCTCCGGCGCACGCACGCCAGTTACATGTAAACGCTCCCGGCAGTAAGCCGCATGCATAGCGTCGGAATTCACTAGGTCACTTATAATACTGCCTAGCAAGCAGGTCTATGTCAATATAGTAGAGTGAAACAGTATTATCTTTTATTGGAGAGTGACCCAATTAGAGACCTGCCACGACACTGAGGGTTAGGAAGTGTTCCACGTACAGCACGCAACCTCAAGTGTTACACAATCATCATAAAACTCTTTCATTCTTTCTAATATTTCTCCATTCAATGTCATTAACCGTCCATCTTCTGCTTTAATCGTTTGTACATTAGAAGTCCTCAATATTCCTCGAGATTTTTTCACTAAATTCCAAAAAATTTTAACGTTCTCTTGGAAAAATCTTGAGAACTTCTTCTCTTCATTCATCTTTTCATTCATCTTACTTTCTTTAATTATCTCTTTTACTCTCTTCTTCATTTGTACAGCCTCCCTTACTTCATTATTCCATATTATTTTAATGATTGTTGAAACAATCGAAAAAAAGTGTGTTTCGGCGACTTTGAGGGGTTGTTCTCCGAAACTGCCCATCAGGATCGGATGGCAATTTTTCCCAACGTTTGGTGGTGTCAATAAGTATGCTCACTAATTTTGAAGCGGTTGCCTTTTCACTTTTTTTTTAGTGCAAGAACGGCCCGCGTGTTTCGGCTTGCAAAAAAAAATTATATAATTAGGGTATTTCCTTTAATGCTACCGCATTTTTATCCAGTTGCCTTTTCAAAAAAAAATCGATTTTGCCCCTCCCCCATATCGCCGAACCTGTCCATTTGGGGTCACTTTGGCCGCTACCAGGGGACTCTGTACCATTCAAAGGCCCAGATTACCACTCGCCATCCGGTTGCCTGTCCAACATCGGCTTGACGTGCCATTGCCTTGAATATTACGGTGAATCGACTTTATCAAAAACACGTGCTATGGTACAAAGCGTTCAAAAGCGGTCGAGATGTGATGGAAGATTTGCCTCGCTCAGGTAGGCCATCAACGTCTGCAACTGAAGTTATGCAAAAGTGAAGGAAATAGTGACTGAAAATCCTCATTCAACTTTGAGAGAGATAGCCGCCGAATTTTCTGTATCTCACGAGTCGATCCGTACCATTTTAACTAATCATTTGGGTATGAAACACGTTGCTGCTCGGCTAGTCCCAAAAAAAAAACTCAGGGTTTTCTCCAAAAACTCAATCGCATGAGAGTCGCTGAGGACATGCTAGAACGAGTCAATTCCGACCCAACATTCATGAAACGCATTGTTACTGGTGACGAGACGTGGGTTTACGAGTTTGACATGCAAACTAGTCAACAGGCTTCGGAGTGGCGCCTTCCAACTGAACCGAAACCGAAAAAACCACGCCAAAGTCGATCAAAAGTCAAAGTCATGTTGACTGTTTTCTTTGACTTTCGCGGTCGGAAGGTCAAACGGTAAATAAAGATTATTTGAGCGTTATGCGGCATTTAAGAGAGCAAATTCGACGAAAAAGACCAGATTTGTGGAAAGAAAATTCTTGGATTTCGCACCACGATAATGCGCCTTCGCACAAGGCCATCATTGTGAACGAATTTTTGACCAAACACTCAACAAATACAATCGAGCAACCACCATATTCACCAGACCACTTCGTGGCACCCGTTTTCAATCGGTAGAAGACATAAAGGAGAATTCGCGGCGAGAACTGAACTCAATTCGGGATACAGCGTTTAAAAAATGTTTTGATGATTGGATTATTCGTTGGCGTAAGTGTATCGTTTCTGAAGGAGCATACTTTGAAGGTGATAAAATAAATTTGGATGAATAACAAACATTTTGTGTATTATTGACCTTTTCCCGGTACTTTCTTGACAGAGTAGTATTCGTGCCCTTGTTTCACTTTTGTTGGTAAAAATTGTAAAAGTTTATGAATAGAAAATGTACGGAGCCATAGACAGTAAATAACTTTGCACACGCCGTCACTACCCCCCTCTCCCAACAAGCGTGGAGCACATCCACGCTTACATTGTTCAGCAGTCACTATTAAACACGCATCAATATAGCACGTCTTTAATTACCGATATTATCCTATACCTACACTCCACGCAGTGACTCTCACATTGGTGACTCCGACGTGCAAATAGTGTAGTGTAGCCAGTTGTAGCAAATAATTAAATAATAAATAAATATGGAAGCGGCAAAAACAGCAGCCGCAACAGCCTCAAGCAAGGCTGCCGCAGCAGAACAGCAACAGCAGAACGTCGCCGCCGTAAGCGTTACGGCACGCATCCCAGACTTCTGGCCAGACCAGCCCAGACCTCTAAAAAACTAACGACCTGCATCAGTCCCAGGACTTCTTCAGCACCATGGCCAACGCTCATCATTGAGACGACATCTCGTGCAAGAACAGCTGAGATATTCAGAGCTCCACAACATTCTTCACATGCATCGGACATTCTAGAAGGACTTCAACAAACTATTTCTGCGCATCGTCAAGCAGTAACATCGCGGTAGGACCCCGGAACGACGTCCCCGGCTAAGGTCAAATGCCCGACATTCAACGCACGCAACATTTCTGGCTTAGGGAGCAGGCGATCGAAGTGCCGCCAGTCCCGCGCCTGCAAGCAGCTGAAGCAAACATCAGCAAGATAAGAGCACACAATTATCGGTGAGTGAGCGAGTTAAATAAGCAAATCACCGGTTACGTGTTACAACCAGCATAGCGTCCTAATTTCCTAAGCATACATAATATCAGCGTTTCGGCTAGTGCAAAATCTATAATGTGAAAGTGATTATACATACATACGGCTTAAAGACTCTAGTGCATCTAATATTATTTTTGTCATTACCGAGTAAATCATACTAAACTTCTACCGACTTCTTGTTCATTTTGGCTTAATTGTAGATTTATTATAATCGACATAAACTCGATCAGTAGAGTAGCGACAGTACATTGAACCTATTGCAAAATTTTGACATGTGTATAATTATTGACTACAATGCAATAATCCGGTCATGGCGACATACGCACGCGTTTTCGTCGTGGCGTGATGTGGAATCCAGTTTAATCCTGTTCGCGCTGTGATGGTTGTGATTAATCAGTGATTAATAAGACATATCACGGTCGGCGGGATTATCTTAAATACCGATTTATCGGCTATATACACTATAAAGGCTATAATACTTGACATTGGCAAATCACCGATGAACATTGGTGGAGCCATAATAAAAAAGAAGAAGAAGAACATTATGTAGAACATCAATTTTTAGAAATAAGCAAAATAATATAATATAAAATCCAGCAAACGTACTGTAACATGAGAACCTCATTGTTTTGAATGTTTTGTATTAGCATTTTTGTAACTTAATATTAAATGTAAGTAATTGTAATTCAAACTGCAACTTCAACAACATTCCTTTCAACATTTCTTCCGTGCAGGCATATTTTAACTTATTATGCGTAACATTTTTAAACATTTTTTTTTCTATTTAATCGATTGTATCTATAGGCACATAATTAAATATAAGCACATAATGGACCCGTAAAACTGCATTTTTCTTATTCGTAAGCAGTGTGTTTTCATTTTTTTTATTTTTTTTACAATAAAAGTATATTTTGTTTTCTTTTTTGTAAAGGGGGGAGTAGTGTACGGAGCCATAGACAGTAAATAACTTTGCACACACCGTCACTACCCCCCTCTCCCAACAAGCGTGGAGCACATCCACGCTTACATTGTTCAGCAGTCACTATTAAACACGCATCAATATAGCACGTCTTTAATTACCGATATTATCCTATACCTACACTCCACGCAGTGACTCTCACAAAAATAAAAATATTAAACATAATAGAATTGTATCAGCGCTTCCGCTCTCTTGAACTTATGACAGGAATGACTGAATACAGCTAGAAAATGGGTTGTAACCGAAGACTTTTGAGATGAAAAACAATATATAAATTTGGAATAGAACACAAAATGATTCAAATTATTATTATTTTCATCCTATTTCAGTCAGGAAATCGACCAACAAGTTTTATATTATTCAATATGACCAGTTAAAACTTCCAGTGTTCACAAATGAACAAGTGGTTTTGCCACATTGTTACAGGTGTGGCTACGAAACCCTACGAAAAATAATAAATGAGTTCAAATAACGATTTTTTATTAAATTATCAATATATAGGTAAATAAAAATAAAATATGTATAAAGCGCGGACACCTACACACTGAATAAATAATAAATGACAGTCGCGAACAGTCCTGACGCCGACACCGCGAGCCTGGCGGGGAGACTGTGGATGGGGGCGCCCGCGCCGGAAGTCAGAGGCGCGAGGGCTGGCGGGAGGACAGGCAACAGTCGCTCGGGGGGGGCGTGAGGGGGTATATAACTCGTGTAGTGGGGGGGCGGTGAGATGTCGGTCGGCGAGGCGTCCGCGTCGGGCTGGTAGACAGATGATGGGTGGATAACAGGTGGTGCAAGGTGGATAACAGGTTGTGCGGGCTGGATAACTGCTGGTGCGAGCGGGTCCTCGCTATCCCCGTAGTCGACGACATTGTCGCCGTACTCACCCGGGCGGAAGTCCGGCCGATTGGGCTCGTACTCGGAGCGAGGGCGCTGTCGGCGGCCTGCGGGGAGGGACCTGGTGGGAGGAGGGCGGCGGCGGGCGATGGGAGGGGAGGTGCCGTTACGGAGGCGGAGGGGACGCAAGCGTGTCGGTGCTTTAGCCGTCACTGTAGGCGGCGTCACGATGTCGATCTTGTCCTCCGCCTTCTTGCGCAGTTCGGTCGGGCCGGACGTCAGGTGCGGGCTCTTCGGGACGGCCATAGCGAGAGAGACGCCCGTGTCATAGTCGTCCGGCGGGAGGTAGTCCGGCAAGGGGGTGGAGGAGGGGTTAGGGGAGGGGCGCTCCTGCTCCTCTACCCGCGAGCCCTGTAGCAGCTCGGTCTCGGTACACAGCTCGCTGCACTGCTCGCTGCGGACAGACAGTTGTGTTGTGTTGGTATGCGCGATAGTGCGCGGGTGTGTGCGGGTATGTGCGGGGAACACTTACGAGCGACAGCCGTATTGCGAGTGCGCACAGTGCAGGAAGCGGCGCCAGCGAGGCAGACTCTGTACAGCGTGAGTGTAGCCGCAGCCCTCAGCCCCCCCCGCATCCCCCAGCGACTTGCTCACCACGCCGCACAGCCTCCCGCTACACACGACGCCGACACCGCGGTCGTTCTGTACACACAAGTAGGTAGGTATATGTCTAGTACGGCTATAGCAACAGTGTCTCTGGTGTGGTACCTATAGGTACTGACCGCACACAGTTTGGGCCCCGTGAGACAGAGCGCTCGGTCCCTCACGGAGGCCCAGAACCTCGCGCGGGAGCTGCACGTGCCCCCCTCCGCCACCGTCGCCTCCGCCACGCGCAACGACATGCGGCGCTCGCCCGGCGCGGCTAGCGATCCGGCCACGATGCAGGCGGTGAGCGGGGCCTCGCACTGGGCCGCGTCGACGGCCATCAAGATGGGGCGCGCGGGTGGCCCGGGGGACTTGTCGAGCACCAGCACCGCCAGGTCCAGCAACGCGCCGCCCCAGCCTCCCGCCAGCTCGTCGGACACGGTGTCGTCCGCCCCCCGCGCCGTCACTGCCCGTCGCACGCGTCTCGTTCCGCCCGCCGTGAGTACCCGCGCCGGTCGTCCTCGCGCACAGCTCGCCGATGTGAGCACAGTCCTCGCGGCGACCAACGAGCCGGCGCAGAGCCCGCCGCCCGCCATCTCGACAGCGACCGCGTACGGTGCCGAGTCGCCCTCCTCGTCAAGCTCGGCGCTTGTGTCTATCTCAGTGTTGCCACACCGCACCAGGAACACCGACAATAACACCGATAGCAACAGCGGCCGCCCGCGCCGCGTGCTCATACTCCGCTGTTAGTGACCAAAAAGCAGGTTTCCACAGCACAATAACAAATAGTTCTGTCACCTAGCTGTGCTGTGTGAAGGTGTCAACTATGTGTCGGTACTCGACAGCTGACAGAGCAATGACGTGCGTCGAGCACTCAACCTACTAACATAAGTATACTGTTCAACTGTGCCTCGGCCAGGAAGGTTCTCACTTCTCAGCAACCAGTAGATAGAGAGGTGTTCTTGTGCCGTGGAGGGAGACTCGTAGCAGAAGTTATATAATTCTAGGACGCCAGTTTAGATCAAGAGGCTACGTCGACTGATGATGAGTCGTGCCTGTGACGCGAGTCGTGCACTCCCGCGAGCCGTACGTATCTCAGTTACTAACAAGAAGCGAAGGTCACCATTAGTAAATATAACAGGCAGAGATTGAGTGTACCGTGCAAGCTCGCTCTTCTCGGTTTATCGCACTGATACTGATCTGTGGATGGTAACCTTCGTTCGGGCCGGCCGCACACGTCAGATACCTGATACGGTTTTCCAATTCGGTTTATCGAATTAGGGCCCCGGAAGGCGTCAATTCCATACAAAAGCACCTCAAAGAAAAGCACAGTTCGCCGCACACGCACGATTCTACCCGTTCGGTTTTTTAACCTAACGTCCGGTCAGAGAGGACGGGCGGTGCGTCGGGTCGACCGGATCGGTCATAAAACCGAATCAGGTACCTGAAGGCGCACTTGCTCGAGAGCTCAAAAGCCCGAGAGCTTTTGGATGAAGATCAAAAGCGGCAGATGAGACGATTTAATGCTAAACGATACGTGAAATCCCCTTACAAAGCTGGGGATATGGTACTGATTCGCATTAGTAAAGGAAATCCAGGATACAAAAAGTTAAAAGGTAGATTCCGGACTATCCCGTATAAAGTGACAAAAGTTTTAAAGAATGATCGGTTTGAAGTATTGGGAATAAGACCCAATGGCAGCACTCATAGAGTGACGGTCACGTTTGAAAATATGAGAAGTTGGCCGGCTGAACAAATCTCTGACTAATGTCAGGCAGAACCGATCTCTGACTAAAGTCAGGCAGAAGGCAGACGGTGAGAGGCTTGTAACCCCCTCTCCTGTATTTTATTTTAGGTAGAGCTTCGAGGGCGAAGCAGTCGTCAGTATGGCCGTGTTAGCAACAATACGAGATGAGGGGAAGGGCGAGAGGTGAAGTGTGTGTCCGCGCCGCCCGCGAGAAGGCAGTGCCCTCTGACCTCTAAAACTATCGGACGTGTGACTAATTATTAAATAAATTAATATTTCATCATATCGATTTTATTTTATTCTTAACACTATCGAGAGGTTTTGACTAATATCGCCGTGAGTCGTGACCTTCCTGTACGTTGCAGACGTGCGTTATTTTACGGTGGTATAATTTCGGTGTATAAAAGTAGTGCGACATTGAGGAGCTAAAGCCATTGCCGTGGAAAAATATCCATGTATATGGAACACTAGTTTTTGCCCGCGACTTCGTTCGCGTAGAATTAGGAATAATGACGTAATTTATGTAATGCGCAGAGATTTCCGTTAATTTTATCTTTTACCCGCGTAAATTCCCCGTCAGTCAGAATTTTGAAGTAAGAAACCTGTGTAAGAAACAATAAATATTTTGTCGTAGAATTTGAAGACGGTTGATCGGCTCAACGGCGTACCGACAAGCGCTGGACCCCTACTCGTCTACAAGAACGTGTAGAGGGGAGCTCGCCTCAGACTACACGAAAAAGTGCCGGCAAGTGCTTACAACCACTTTCTGTCTCCATCTCTCTAACTAATATACTTAGCTGAATTTTAACAAATATGCATACAATTACGACCTCTTTACTTTATGGTATAGCCCGTATAGCTACACCGTCGTGAACAAAATTACTTTGTGCTAAGTAAATGATGACCTAGTATTATTTATAGTGGCACGGATTGTGCATGTAAGTACAAGATAGAAGGTAACATTTATAAAATGCAGAAAAATCAAAGAAAATTTTCAAAAAATTCATTTTTAATAATATACCTAATAAAATTCTCTTCTATTATTAGTAGATAGTGGTTCTCTGCACAGCATAATGTTATATATATACCTACTTGTAGGTAAGTTGCCTGGACGTGACTCCACTTGTGGTGTGGGTGGCGCGACAGAGGACACGCCGCATCCCCCGCCGGGCTCACCGACCTAGACACCATCAGTGTAAGCGGTCCAGCTCGAGCGGCAGTGCGTGTAGTCTCAGTACGCGCTCCAACAACAAGACAAGTCTGCTAGCTCATGGTGATCCATCGTGACTGCGGCTTGGACGTGATTCCACTTGTGGTGTGGGTGGCGCGACAGGGGACACGCCGCCGCCCCCACTGACACATACACTATCAATGTGCGCGGTCCAGCTCGAGCGGTAGTGTGTGTAGTCTCAGTCCGCGCTCTAACAACAAGTCTGCTACCTCGTGGTGATCCATCGTGACTGTCGCCTGGACGTGACCCCACTTGTGGTGTGGGTGGCGCGACAGAAGACACGCCGCTGCCCCCGCCGGGCCCGCACGCTGTGACGACGTGGACACCACCTCCGTCTTGAGTCGCAGCGAGCCTAGCAGCGGACAGCGCGATGACCACGCAGAGCGGCGCAATCTACGAGCCAGAACCGCGCCCTCGTGCGCGCCCCACTCCGGGCTCCAGTGGTGCGCGGCCCCAGACAACAACGCAGGCAGCAGCCGCGCTAGCTCGCACGTTAGAGAGACTGTCGGAGCGGCTATACGGGCGGGCGCGGCCAACACGGCCAGCACTGCGCTGTGAGGGTGCAGACGTGACATGCGCGCGGCCAGCTCTGGCGCTCGCAACACGTCGGCCGCCGCCTCGCAGCTTTCCTCGTGATAGCGCGGACACAGCGCGGGCACGGGCCCGGCTGCCAGCATCTCAGCCCAGGCACGTAGCGCGGTGGGAGACTCCAACCTGGCGCGCGCGCGTCCCCACTCCCCGGCCGCCGGCAGCAGCGCCCGCTCCGCCGGATCTCCGTCTCCCTGCCCCTGCTCATCGTCCCCACCACCCCCCTCCAGCCGCTCACACTCTTCGCGACACCTCAGCAGCGCAGTTTCCCGTCCCGAGCCAGGCCCAGCTCCCGTCCGATTCCCGAGCGCGGCACAAGTCAGCATCAACTCACACACGCTGCTGGAACACCCAGTCTCGTATGCAATCCTTAAAACAAGTAAAAGATGAATTTAAATTTCAACTAAATCAGGGTGTTATTATACTAAACATCATAAAATATGGCTAAACATGTTACCTGGCGATGTAGAGTCGGTCGTGTACACGGTCAAGCGGCGCGGCGTCCAGCGCTGACAGCAGAGCTTGTTCTCTACTGCGGACGTCCCCGGGCCGTGCTAGACGTGTCGCCTCCGCATACAGCAGCGGACTGTCCACTCTAACTAGCTCCGGCCGGACAGACCGCAGGGCACGGCGTCGCACAGCGTCCGCCACCGCCCTGCTTTCCGCCGCCGCGAGCGCACACCGCAGGGCCAGTATCCGTACTCGCCACGACAGTAGCGCGACGTTACCCTCCCCGACGACCCCGCGCCACACCCACTCTCCCCACTCCTCGTGAGCACCGTCTACGTCGGGCACCGCGGGGGGTTCCAGCAGGTCTCGCACCAGCCGCGGCGCCTCCGCCGGCAGGTTGCCTGAAACTCTCAGTCGCGCCTCCAGCAGCGGCAGCAGCGCCGCACCGTCCGTCAGTGAGCATGCGGGCTCCGGCAGAGCGGCGCGTACCCAGCCAGAACCAGGCGGGCCTACACATCCCGCCAGCCGTACGAGCCGCGCGCCCAGCGATGACTGCGCGCCGCGTCCCGCCGCCCGTAATAGGCCGGCCACGTCCGCGGGGCGCGCGTCCCTCTGCGGGTCGTCCGCGCACCCGTCGCCCGGCCACCACAGCTCGGCCGCCCGCGCCCGCTCCACCCGCGACCATAACACGCGCCCGGGCAGCCCGCTCCCTGCCAGCTCGAGTTCCCGACTTTGCAGCCGCTCGGAATCGACGCGCGGGGCGGGCGATGGTCCGGCGCGTGGGAAGTTCATCTCGACGAGCGCCGACACGAGCACGACCAGCCTCTCGTGCAGGCCGGCCGCACGCAGGTAGGCGCCGTAGTGGTAGACCGCCTCGTGTGATGGCGGGCCGCGCAAATCACGCGACGCATCCTCCGCGACCAGCAACACGGCCGAGTCGTCCCGGCCGGCGTGTGCCCACATCAGTCTCGACCACAACTCGGCGCGGCCCGGTCCCTCGTCTGTAGCGAGCATCTCTCGCAGCAGCGCCGCGTTACTCTCGTCAGATAGGTGTTCTCGCGCGGCCCGCAGTCTTCGCTGGCGCAGTGCGGGCGCGGGGCCGCAACTGAGCTCGGCGCGCGCAGCTTCCCGCAGCAGGTCAGCGGGATCCCCGAAGCGTTTCTGGAAGTCCAGATAGGCGACCCAGAGCGCGACGTCGGCAGGCCGATCTGCCAGCGCGCGCCTGTACACGGCGGCCCTCTCGTGCAGCTCTGCCATCTCAGCGGCGCGCAGCTCCCGCTCCCGGATGCCGTCGTAAGGCTCCTCATAGTACCGCCGGACACGCTTGCGCGGCGGAGAGACGACTCTACCTCCACCAACGGGGGTCCCGCTCACACAATATCTGCAAAATTTTATATATTTTAAATCAGTTTAGATATTTATACTGTTTGACATGAGAGAATGATAATTATGTGGAAAGTGGTGTCATTTGATATGAGTGAGTCAGATAGAAAGTAACACACCATTTGACATGAGTGAGTACATAATAGTACATTGTGATCTAAGTGTGCTATGTTGGTCTTTACGTACGAGGCGGTATTATCAGCGCGAGCCACTAGGCGAGGTAATGACCAATGCACATGCGTTTCATACGACGTTTTTCAACACATTTGCGAGGAAAAAAACAAACTTCATGTGGTTGTAATGTTGTTTATTTTAGATGATAAATTAAACCACTGTTTGCTTCTTACTTTCATATATATTTTATGTTAACCAACTATATCGTACACGTGTACCTTTTTCAATCTCGAGTGGCCCCACCGCCTTACTGTCACAGCGCACACAGTGCTGCCATGCCAGTAGTGTTGCCAGCACCCACTGACAACTAGTACAGTGGTTTTTACATTTAATTATTAAAACATTTAGTAAAAGTACAATTCTCAAACGTTTTGCTTTCTCCCGCGTCGCGCTAGATAAAGCATGGGTAACTTCGCCAAACAGCCAACAAAGTCGTGGTTAAAAAATAAAAACTGTATCTATCTATCTATCTATCTATCTATCATCACGCCTTTCAACCCAAGAGGGGTAGGCAGAGACAATCGAATGCCATTTGCTACGATCCTGGATCCTGACATATCTCTTTTGCTTCTTTTATATTCATCATACATTTCATACATGCGATTGTGTGTACTTTTAATATTTCCATCAATCAACATATTTTTTATATTGTTCAATAAAAGTACATCTAGGTCGTCCTCTGCCAGCATTTCCTTTCACTTCAGCCATATAAACCTTTTTAGTCAATCTTTCATCCTTCATTCTTTCAACGTGTCCAAACCAGGGTAAAATACTTTTCTTCATTTTAGTCACAACATCATCTTTTACACCGCATTATTCTCTAATGTCATCGTTCCGGATGCGGTCAATACGTTTTATATCACACATTCTACGTAAAGACCGCATTTCCACTGCATTTATTTCACATTCATGCTTCTTATTCCATACCCAAGTCTCGCTTCTATAAGTAAGTAAAAACTGTATTGTGTGGTTAAATTAAAAATGCTTTGTGGACACACTAACAATTTGCAATCTTGTACGAATTTAACTTCATTGGGTTAATATTATAACTCTTGTACTGTAATGTAAAGTAAAAACCATGCGTGTTTAATATATGGGATTATGGGTCTAAAATCGAGTTAATAAGACTCGCGTTATGAGCAAGTGTGTTAAAAAGTGTTTTTTTTACTTTGCATGTCTTTTTATTGCAATTTTTTTAAATAAGAGTTAAAAAAATATTAATTATTATTACTTCTGCAAATGTAAATATGTAGGTTAGGAAATGTAAAATTATTATGTAAAATTGTTAATATGAATATAACTTTTTTGAGAATTTTAAATGACAACTTATAAAAAATACATGCAAAGTTTGTTTACCAATTATGACAAGTCAAAAAAATACACTTTACATACAAACATACCTTTACGCCTGTTATTATTTCTTTATACTGACCAGGTGAGTCAGGGAGGGGTTTCTGGGAAAGTTGTCCAGGACAAAAGATGCTCCTTGTGACGCCTTTTATCCGATGGCGTCATAAAAAATGGGTGTTATATAGAGTTAAAAAAAAATATGAAAAATATTTTTCCATTTTCAAGCTTTGTCTTCGTCACATTCATCATCTATGTTAATCCCCCTTTCCTCCACTCCAACCATCGTTTCCCAAAGGGGTAGGCAGATAGTATGGAGTGCCACTTCTCTCGATCTTTGCATAAGTACTTCTCTTGCTTCATCCACACCCATCCATGTATGAACATGCATGTCTATTTTTAGTACTGCATATGAGACTGCATATTAGACCTTTTTTAAGGACATCTCACATCAGATATTTGATTAATGAATGTTCGTCTTGGTCGTCCTTTTCTTGTTGGTCCTTTCAGTATAGCTTTATATATTGGTTAAGTCATTCTTTCATCACACATTTGTTCAACATGTTTAAACCATGGTTGACCATAATTCGAATGTTGCCCAATTTTATTCCAATATATATTTTAAACATTTTATCTAAATAAAGATTAAACAAGCATGGAGACATCACACATCTTTACGAACAAGTGTATTGAAAAAACATTAGTCTACCCATGCTAGTATGGCATACAGACAAAACTTTAATACGTACTGCGGCCGGCCGGGGTAGTACAGCGTGGACACCCGCAGTTGGGCCCGCTCGGGTCGCGGGTCTTGGTACACCAGCTCCGGTTGTTGTGTGGGAGCGGGGGTGACTTTCTGGAGCTGGAGCTCGTCGTCACTCTCGCTGTGCAGCAAGCGTTCTTCGTATTCCGCATCACCGTCACCGTGCCGTGTGCCGCATGCACTCTCGCTATTACTACTACTACTCATGGCAAGCTTCAAGAGGCTCATTACTCACTCCGACATTTTATTACTGGAATATTGGGCTCAAATTAAAAACAACAAGTTGTATGAATTGATTGAAGTACAAAAATTGTAAATAAATAAACCGATAAATAAACCACAGAGAGAGAGTACTTACTATGAGACTTACTACTTATATTCCATAGAGTAACTTATAATACTGAGAATTATATTCCTTGCCACAGAGCAAGTAATCTGTACTCTATGGTACTTGCCTGTGTATATATCATTTGTATATATGCTGATCGCGCGCTCGTGTTGGCTCGTGGCTCGTCTCGGGCACAGACTATTTAATGGACTCGACTCGCCATTCGCATGTCTCTATTATCTATGGGTCTCGCGTCGCGTCGGCGGGAGTTGGTCGGGAGCGGTTTTTTGGGCACGAGTCAAAGGAGCTCGCGTCGGACGCGCGAGTTAACTTTCGATTCGAGCTCAGAGAATTTCCAAAAAAATATATTTATTTTAAAAATGTTAAGTACATAATATTCTTATACTATACGTCTAACTCTAACCTAAGGTCTGATGCTAATTGATTGTTTGCTGCTGCTTGTTGGGCTTTATATTGGGGCTCGCATCCATCTGGCGATACAATGGTGTCCTTGTTGTGTTCTGTTAATTGAAGGAGCTGGCCATATGCATTCTGTTTATATCTTGTTAATTGATAAAAGAAATGCATTAGGGGACACTCCGTGTGGTCCATGTGTTATAGCTCTCTAGTACTTGATAAAAGGCGGGTAATGTGGTTTAACTCTTCTTCCCCGGAACTGGAAATATTCCTTCAGATCGAGGGAATCTTGAAGATGTAGATGCAGGTGCCTTTTCAAGTGTGGTCATCTCGATGTTGACCGTAGGTAGGTTTTCTTGTTGCGACATTTTAACCATATGACTATACTCAGTGCGGTTATAGTTATGAGTATAGTTAGTGTTATATTGTATGATAATGTCAAATTTGGTCTTTCTCTTATTTCTTGAAGATCTCTTAGATGCTGTATTTGTTGATGCATATGATTGCTGTCATTATTTATATATAGGTTTCAAATTTTCCATTTTGGGTATTACAAACTCAGGTATTCTTAATATTTCTTCCGAGGTTTCGATAGATTCCATAACATGTTCTTTGAATTTAATTTTGCATCCATTGTTTCTTATAAGCACTGCACCTTTTATTGAGGTCTGTTTCATGCCATCTTTACAGTTTACTTCTATGTTTTCGATAGTTGGCGAATAAATTAGATAAAAATTGTTACTTATTTCCGTCCAGTAGTTAGTAGGACAGTTCACAATTTTATTGTCAAATTACATGATTGTTCTTCGAACTTCAATATGTTTCTTTCACAAATAGATATTGTGGTTGACTGTTTCGTACATATGTACTCTTCGGCTTTAATACAGTCGACTGCCTCAAATATATCGTCGTGTCGCAATAACTGTCTATGCTGGGATATAGGGAAGGTACATAAGGAGTTTTCATAAGTTTGTACAATAGGAGTTAAATCTAAATATTCATAATTAACTTTTTCTACTAATGGCAAAGTTATAATAAAATAATATTCATTACTTAACTTATATAATTGTACTTCTAAATATGCATTTAACATTAACAAATTATCAGTTATTAATTGATTCTTAGGAACGTATTTTAATGCATCTAATAATACATCATGTTGTATAATTGAATAATGGAACATGCCATGTTGGGCGAAAGTAATGGCATTAGATATTCTTTCTAATAAATTATAAAGTGTTTCTACGTGGTAAACTAGGTGAGAGTAAAGGAAAACCGTGTCTAATTTGTCTGTAACTGATTCAATCAAGTTATATAGTTTAATTTGCCTCTGTGTTAAATTAGTCAATTGTCTTTGGAAGTCATCTAAAATATTGGAAGTTAAGGAACTTTGTTCTTTTATTATGTGGCGATTTTGTTCGATTTCCTTTGTTAGGCGTTCTATATCTTCGTTATCTGCATTTCTTGTGATCGATTTTATTATTGATCCTAATCCGTTAATAAGACCTCTTTTAAAACGTTTGCTTAAGTTTATATGGTCTAATATTTCGTCGTTTTGGTTAAGTAAGTAGGAAACGTGTTCGTGATG
The DNA here is from genome assembly GCA_963924495.1 of Nemapogon koenigi. Taxonomy (NCBI): domain Eukaryota; kingdom Metazoa; phylum Arthropoda; class Insecta; order Lepidoptera; family Tineidae; genus Nemapogon; species Nemapogon koenigi. The sequence goes on along the minus strand of OZ004639.1, from coordinate 13,390,817 downwards.
CGTTGATACTATATAGGTACCTACTTGTCTTTTGATGATTCTGATATTATTTTTAGATTTTGTTTAGCTAAATTTTGTTGCTCTATAACCTTTCCTAGGTCTAATTTATGTATGATTTTCCATTTTCCGGATCTAACTTTGCCATTTCCTAAGTTAGTGATTGCGAAATGTTGATTTGGTTTTAGCTGTTCGAAGTCGACTGAAGCGGTTGCGAGTCCGACTCCGCATCTGAAATTTTTACTTCATTTACATGAGTTTTCATTCTCATATTTCTCCTTTGATATATAATTGTGTTATGAGGGGCTAATACTTTAAAGGGACCATTTTTATTTTTATTTTTTCCCCTTTCGGTGTTTTTTATATAGATCAATTGACCCATTTTTGGCATGTGTGCAGAGTTCTTATTTTGCTTTTGAATCTTATTTTTTATTTCGTCTATATTATTATAAATGCTTTTATACAATTTTGTCATCATTTCTTTATGTTTGCAAATATAATCGGAAACAATTACGGTTTGCGAAGGTTCATATTCGAATGGGACCTTCCTACCAAAGTGTAGGTACCTCAAATGGAGTATACTTTGTTGTGCTGTGGATAGTATTATTATATGCTAACATTGCTAAAAAGATTATATTTTTAATCAAAATTTCTGAATTACACTCCATCTGTACTCTTAGTATTTCAATTAGAGTCAAATGAAACCGTTCAATGTCAGCTTTCGATGTACAGTGTTTAGGAGTAGTAATATGACAATTAACTTTATACTGTTTTAATTAAGAATTAAACGAACTTACCTTGTGAAGTTTAATATCTAATTATATATCTCAACAGAACTGGCCACTCGTTAGGTATAGCCTCACAAATACCATCGGCTAAACGAGGGAGACTTGGTCTTCCGCTGGGTACCCTGGAACCGTAACACGGTTTCGGGAGCTGAATCCGTGAAGAAAGAAAAAAAAATCTAATTATATGAAGATATTTATTGTATATGAATTAACGAAAGCAGCATGTCTTAGTGCGGTGCCAAGTATCACACTATTTAAAGCAATCTAAAAAAAGTTGCTTTATATCTACCTACCTACTACATAACCACCCCACACTCCCTATATCGATAGGACGTCATTATTTTTAGAGCTCCAAATTTTTCGATTGATAATGGGAAAAAAGAAGTAAAATGGGTTTGGATGGGAGTCTTCATATACAATAAATATCTTCATATAATTAGATATTAAACTTCACAAGGTAAGTTCGTTTAATTCTTAATTATACTTCATATATTTATTGTATATGAATTAACGAAATCAGATGTTTATAGCATCGAAAAATTTATATAACACAATATAACCAAGTTAAATTGTGTATTATTCCTCTGTTTATTATTTTGTTAGTTGTATATAGAATAATCTTAGTACTTTGTGTGAATTTTATCATTACCTTAAATATTTTACTTAAGTGAAGTAATAATATACCTAGGTAATATAATATAATATTGTAAGAAGACAGTCAATTGATTAGTAGTTACGTCTTTTGCCCGCCAGGTGGCAGAAAGAGTGGTGCGTTGGCCAGCAAATGAAATGGTCGCTTTGTTTTAACTGTGTAATATTTTAATTCTGTTTAATTGTTTAATTGTGTCCAAAGTGGAAATTAAAGACAGTAATTAGTAAAGACGTTAATTTTATTCAATCCATCATCGTCTCTTTACAAGTGGCGCCCAACGTGGGGCCAATAAAAGTTTCGAACCAAAATAACGAATTTTTACGAACTCTTAAATTTTGTTTCTAAAATATATTCAGTTTTCAACAAGCATCTTGCTGGTTTTATGTGTGACTGTCTCAATCTTCGAGGTGTTAAGTGAAAGTGAAAATGCCAAGAAGAAAAAGTGCGCAAAGTAGCCACGAGGCGGACTTCGAGGTGGAGTCGCGCATGTCAGCGATGTTCGCGTCCTTTGCTAGGGCTCAAGCTGAGTCTAACAGAGAGTTAATATCAGCTATCCTAGCTTCCAAGGATTCCAACAGTGACAGCGGCGCTCCAAGCCTGTCTCCGACATCACACATCGCACCGCCCTCCGCGCTTATGGGAAACTTCGCTAACTGTACAGCGCGTTTCAGCGGGAGAGCTCATCGAGATCCACGTGTCGTGGATGCTTTTATTGATACAATCATAGTATACAAAGAGTGTACAAATATAAGTGACGAGCATGCGCTCCGCGGCCTGCCAATATTACTAGAGGCAGATGCTGCTGTTTGGTACAAGGGAGTAAAGGGCTCCATTTCTTCGTGGACAGAGGCAATACAACGTTTGCGATCCATGTATGGTGCGCCGAAACCTCCCTACAAAATATTTCGTGGCGTGTTCAGTGCAGATCAAGGACACGAGCGCGCCGATATTTATATCAGCCGTCAACGCGCGGAACTCGCGAGTCTACCGTATGTTCTTGATGAACGAATTATATTAGACCTTCTTTACGGCTTGCTAAACATCAATATTCGAAAGCGAATACCTCGAGACCTGGTTAATAGTGTCGACGAGCTCATCGAGCGCGCCAGACAGGTGGAGGACGAGTTCGACGAAGCAGCGTCGGTGCCTGATCAGGGACAACGGGAGCTTCGTGCCGGCCGGCATGAGCCGCGCTCTACGGCGGCGCCTGCGCCGAGCACCTCACTCCGGTCACCTGTGTTTCACGGGTCAACGACTGCTCGTAACTCGGTCGAGACTCCGCTTCGGTCTTCGACGTGTGAAGTTCCTCGGGCGACACAGTGTAACCAAGTAATTCAACCTCTTCAAGGTAACAAAAGTTATTGTGTTTATTGTCGTAAAAGTGGTCACGCTCGCTCTGAGTGTCCGCGACTTAAAATTAAAAGGGATAGTGAAATCAAGTGTTATGGTTGTGGTGCTAAGGGCATCATTCGTTCTAAGTGTGCTAATTGTAATGCTGGGGACAGTAAGCCTAAAGACACTAGTAATACATTTTATTCTTGTAATTTTCATTCTTTGGACAAGTCTTTGAGCGATGATACCTACCCATTTACAGATCTTAGTCATGAACCTAATGTTATAAATCGTAGTAACGATCGTAGTTGTACATGTTGTAACAATATGTCTGTAAATCGTAGCAATCGTAGCCCAAAGAAGAGTCCGTTTTCGTTTAATACAAATTTGTCAAAGATTAAGCAAGGTCATCTGTCAAAGATCACCGAGTTGTGTACTAACACTTTTGTACCTAATGGGAGTTTGCCTCTCAGAGGCAAGTCGCCTATTCAAAATTGTAACAAGCTACCATTAATGAAGGTTGCCTTTGCGTCTGACTCCAACAGTAACGGCACCAGTAACCGACCTATTCTCAATGTCGAGATTAATGGGGTTCGTGGTACCGGTTTAGTGGACACAGCGGCCAAACGATGTATAGCTGGTTATAGTTTGTATACGTTGCTACGCGATCAAGGTCACCCGTTTCGTAAAAGTAATTTTCGTGTAAAATTTGCAGACGGGATTGTGCGCGATATGAATGTCAAACTTGTTGACGTCGACGTTAAACTTGAGGGTAAGGTTGTACCAACTACCTTCATAGTTTTACCTAACGCCGTAAATAATGAAACACTTTTTGGTATCGATTTTTTATGTAGTGCTCGTATTGTTCTTAACTTACACGCGAACTCATGGTTTATGACTGATCACCCGCAGGCTGTGTATCCTTTGCAAGGCGAGAAGTCAAGCGTCAAGGTGAGTTGTGCAGCTGCAGACGTGATTCGACCTGATGAGGGGGCGATGCTGTCGTCAATGGAGCGAACTGCATTGTCAACCTTAGTTCACGAGTACGAGGACATCTTTGGTGAAGGGGGAGGAGCGACGCCTTTCGCCGAGCATACCATCGATACAGGTAACCATTTTCCTAAAACTACTAAAGACGAGACCCGTCGTGTGGGGGAAGACTATTCACCTGGTGACCTAATCCTTCTACGTAGCCATGTTTTGAGTAATGCCGGTAAGGGTATAACCTCGAAACTCGTCCCAAGAAGAGATGGGCCCTACTGTATAAAAATGAAGGTGAGTCCCACCACTTACTTAATTTCGCATCGTGAAGCTCCTGATGAATCGATCGGTAAGTATCACGTGTCCGATCTTACTCGCTACCATGCACGTGAGTGTGAGGGTGATCAGTCCAAGCCACGACCCGTCAACCCAAAACGGAAACGCGGTCGACCTCTTAAACTATTAGATTATGTTTAAGTTCCTTGTTCTAATTGTTTTTTGTTATTGTTAATTGTTCTTACTGACTTTCTCTTTGTGTTACTTTTGTGTTTGTTTGACCAAACTGGTGGTCCTATATTTGGTCAAAAGGGGGAGTATGTAAGAAGACAGTCAATTGATTAGTAGTTACGTCTTTTGCCCGCCAGGTGGCAGAAAGAGTGGTGCGTTGGCCAGCAAATGAAATGGTCGCTTTGTTTTAACTGTGTAATATTTTAATTCTGTTTAATTGTTTAATTGTGTCCAAAGTGGAAATTAAAGACAGTAATTAGTAAAGACGTTAATTTTATTCAATCCATCATCGTCTCTTTACAATATTTAATTGTAACAATTTTAGAAATTCGTAAAGCGATTTTAAACACAATATATTTAACATCGCCGCTGAATATTTAGGCAGACTAAGTCATCAAGCAGACAAGTCATTATGATGAAAAATATTCAATAATTCTATGTCTTTCAAAATTATATTTAATCTTGTCTAATATATGAAACCTTCGTGTCGCTGACTGACTTACAATCAACGGACAGACTAATGAAAATTGGAAGGTATATTCTTTAGGAATTTAGGAACACCTGAAGGGGTGAAATGGAGTGTAAACTTTGTATTCCTAATACAATGTGTACGTACAAAGTCATGGGAAACAAGGTAGATTTAGTTATTAAAAAGTTAGTCATGTCACTATAATTTGTAGTGAACGTATTATATTTAACTTTGAAATAAAACACATTATGTTATAAGTGCTTACAACCAGAAAATAAAATAAGATTGTTAATGTTCACAAACTTGATTCCAATATTCACCAATTATTGCTTTTACGGCAAAGTATAACTTTTAGTCAGTATTTAAAACATTTCGCTATACCCATTTTAAAATTTGCCTGATAATATGGGCGCTATATCTGGAAGTATTTCGTTGTGACGTATATGACCACGAATAAAATATATTAATATAAGAATGCTATTGGTCCTTTGAAGTAAATATACAATCTAAAATTGTTTTCATTCTTCATGTGAAACCATCAGTCATTTCCGACTGAGGGTCGACGTAAGCTTCCTTGAAGGATATCGTTTACATATGGGCAAAGAGATTTTTTAAACAATTAACATTATTTATTTAAGTAGCTAAACTAATTCTAGTTCATGTGCTATATTTCCCGTGATGTATGTATGTGAGATGTGGGGACACAGGTCCAACACGTAGAGTCCCCTGAGAGTGTCCAATTCGCGTCATTATTATTAGTTTGATTATTTTTAAATTCACGGGAAAAGTGGTATTTAAAACGTAACACTTCCATTGTGTATGTTCATAATAATAAAATCCATAGGTTTTATGTAAAAACAATTAAATGACAAAGACTTAGCACCGCTGCCAAATCTGCCTACTAAATTACATTTTATATGCAATGGCTTAAATACTAAGTTGTATAATTTTCATTATAATCCAAGAAATTGCATCTAACATAAGTCAGAATACAAGCCAAGCCAACTGTGCTACAGGTACGGCCAATCATAGTATAATCTGTGCATTTGATATTTTGTTGCTTTCTAGGCTCCATCTCCATCCGTTAAGGACCCTTGGCTCTCAGTCATCTTGTATCTGTCAAAAATATGGTAAATCTAAGTTAATCCTGGAAACGTGAGTTTATTTATACAAAATCTCCTCACCCCAAAAGGATTGTTATTATTTGAAATTGGATTCAGCCATATTTTTATTATTCATGGGTTCTAAAGAGCCGTTGTTTTCGATACGAGCAGTGCCTACGCGTATCGAAAACAACGGCTCTTTAGAACCCATGAATAATAAAAATATGGCTGAATCCAATTTCAAATAATAACAATCCTTTTGGGGTGAGGAGATTTTGTATAAATAAACTCACGTTTCCAGGATTAACTTAGATTTACCATATTTTTGACAGATACAAGATGACCTTGACCACCGCCCCTTAAACTGTTACCGGATTCGGAATGGAAACCAAAGTGTAAATGCTGTTATGAAGGTACATATCCAAGATTAGTTCCGAGAGTTGTGCCACCGGTCTCCGTGGCACCAATTGGAAACAGATTGATTTCGTTAGTGGTCAACACTCGACTATTAAGTTAATGAATAGTAGGTACATAGTAGTCATAGGTTACATTATTATTTAGTAATGTTTGTCCTTCCTTAACGTCAACAAGGGGATCGACTTGATCTATTGCACAGATAGCTGAAGGGCTGGAAAGTGACATAGCTACTTTTTATCCCGTCAAATTATTTCATTTCTTCAGGATAATCCTTAGCAGATTACAATAACTTTAAAAACTTGTATATTTGCAAAAAAAACTGTATTTCATTCAATTAAAAATTGGTTGGCAACACTGGCAAGATGTCTTCTTCTTCTTTTATTATGGCTCCACCAATGTTCGTCGGTGATTTATCAATGTCGAGTATTATAGCCTTTATAGTACTTAGCGCCGATTAATCGGTATTTAAGATAATCCCGCCAACTGAGATATGTCTTATTAGTTGTCGACTAATCACAACCATCATAGCACGGACAGGATTAAACTGGATTCCCCATCACGTATCGATGGGCGCGTGCGATGCCCATACTAAACAAAACAATTGTCAAACTGCACTTAATGGACCCAAATCTATCACATCTTTAATAAAAAATATGTTACCGTCATGATGTGTTATAAAATAATTTCAAATTCCTGTTATATTTTCAACTCAGAATAAGGAATCGAGCGCATCCTTATACCGAGGTTTTCCATAAACAGTGGGGTTAGCATACATTTTGACAGCGACACTTTCGTTTCGGTCGAATGGCCTTGAACAGGCCAAAACGTTTATGTCCAACAAGGACCGGCCAGAGATAGCCGGGGCCGAGAGGTCCGGCCCAACAATGTGCGGGAAAATTCTGTGTACTTGTCTTTGTCCGGCCAAGCAAATTGCTCGGCATTCTTGTGCAGGGCATGCCCGGTCCGGGCTATCTCTGGCCGGTCCTTGTTGGACATGAACGTTTTGGCCTGTTCAAGGCCATTCGACCGAAACGAAAGTGTCGCTGTCAAAATGTATGCTAACTCGGCTGTTCCTAAAGTACATAGTCTGGTGACGGTATTGGTAGGAGTACCTACATCACTTCTGTCTGTCCCATATTTAAAGCACCTCATTTTAAGTTATCTGGGCCTTAAGAGTGTCGTTTAGTTACAGAGTTCGGGCGCTGTGCGTTTTTCGAATATTTGCTATCTCATCAGTCACCCCGCGTTCACTTACATGTGTGCGATAGAGAGAGTTGCAGGCTTCTGACGAAATTGTCTTGAATTACGCGCAAAATAGGTGTTTAGGTTTTAACGTTTTACTATACCTAAACGTTAACGATTTTTTTTTATTTTAGTCTCTATCGTTTTGTTACATCATAAACTAAGTCGGCTAATTTTTTCAAAATTTTGATTAGTTTCATAATTATCACGAGATAAGTATGAGGAAGTTTTTTAGTTAAAATAACGGTTTTTCAGGATTATTTTTTTCTCAATTTATAAGCAATATGAAAAAAACAAAAACGAGTCGACCTAGTTTTTACTTGTCTCTATAACATATAAAAAAAACAGCAAGAACGGATTATGTTTAGTGGGGTAGAAACGTTAACGCATTTTGTACTAATTTTGTATGAAAAATTTTAGCTAAACAATAGTCTTAATCTCTTATACAATTTATTGTAGAATATCCACACATTTAATGGTTTCAGTTTTTCTACACGATTTTCGTGAATATGCTTGCAATCACAACATTTTACATTAACAACACGATTTAAGCTGGATATATTCCTAAACATGACTGGTGATCATCACATATAGTGAGTTAAGTTTCTTAATATATTTTTCGTAGACTATGTACGTAGTCTATCCAGTCTGCTTCTCAACACGATTTACGTGGAGTTTGCATAATGACAACACATATAGTGGATTCTGTCTCTCAACACGATTTACGTGGAGTATGCAAATAATCAACACATTTAGTGGATTCTGTTTCTCAACACGATTTACGTGGAGTATGCAAATAATCGACACATTTAGTGGATTCTGTTTCTCAACACGATTTACGCGGAGTATGCATAATATTATCAACACATTAAGTGGATTCTGTTCCTCTGGAGTCTGGAGTATGTACATAGTCAACACCTTCAATTGGATTCCGTTCCTCGACAAATGTCGACAATATACCTGGACATGCGTGAGTCATGACGTTTAGTGGATTGTAGCGTTCTATGTAAACCGGTGATCGATTTCCAATAAATTTTAATGATCTGTTATCGTTAAATTATTTGCATCAGTAGATATTTATGGAAAAATATTTCGATATTAAATATAGTAAGTAAGTGAGAAATAAACAATTTCTTCATTAGAACCAGCTTACGTAATAGAAAATATTTAAATTTTTAACCTCGATAAAACTCATAATTGAAAAAAAAAATTTGAATTCGTATTGAAACTCCTGTTGAAATTCATATTATAATATCTAATAAAGATGTCTCTACCCGTTCGAAGCCGGGTAGGATTGCTAGTTACATATGTTTCTAAACACCGTACGATATCTATATATGTGTCTACACAGTTTACATGCATCTACAAATAAAATACAAAACTATACATATTTTACATGCGTACGTAAATCTATAATAAAAATATCTCTACCCGGTCGAAGCCGGGAAGGATCGCTAGTTATATAATGTTTCTAAACACCGTAATATAGCGGTATACATGTATCTACAAATAACATACAAAACTATATATCGTTTATATGAGTAGGCAAGTTATCATTATAAAAATTACGTATATTAAATGTTATTCTTATATTGTAGTTTTCTTTTTGTTTTTCTTCTTCTTTTTTCAATATGGCGGTTCCACCAATATCAATCGGTGATTTCGCCAATGTCAAGTAGTATATTACGGTGATTATAGCCAATAAATCGGTATGTATGATAATCCAAAATAAAATGAAATAAAAATATTATGTTTGTTTACATTAAGTACATATTTCATAAAAGAACCAACGACTGTAGGTAAATATTTCTTTCAAATTCATGGATTGTGAAGCAACCTTCCGGGGCCTCAACAGTTTTGTTACCTACCGTTACCCACTATCTTGTAAACAAATTAACACGAAATTAATATTAACGTAAAATTTAGTATATCGGTAAATAATATATAAAATAAATAAAATATGTACCTTTAACCGGCGAACGTCGATGAAACTACAGCATCGCGAATTCGTCGTAATTTATTACTTCTTCATTTTATTTTCATAATCACATATTATCCTTTGATAATTTTGTATTCCACCAGTATAAGTAAATTGCATAACACGTATATTTCGCAAATTTTAGAAATTTGATGTGTCTTGGCCAACTCAAAAAAACGTAATGACGTCCTATCGATATAGGGAGTGTGGGGTGGTTATGTAGTAGGTAGGTAGATATAAAGCAATTTTTTTTAGATTGCTAAATAGTGTGATACTTGGCAGCGCACTAAGACATGCTGCTTTCGTTAATTCATATACAATAAATATTATGAAGTATAATAACTCTTGTGTTGTCATGGAGGAAATCCCCTTTTCTCCGTCCGCAATAATTAATTCGGGAGTACCTATGGTACTAAATAATTCTACCAGTGCGTTGCATATATCATTAGAATTTAAACTAGGTAATTCCTTACATAAAGCATACTTTGAAAACTTATCAATTATGGTTATATATTTATCTATCATCCATTGTTCCATTGGTGATTTAGGAGTCTCAGTCCTTTCTAATGGAGCTAATGTCGGGTGTCTATGACATTTTGCTCGATTACACGTTTCGCAGTTTTTTACAAAGTTGTTTACCATTTTTTTTAATTCTAGCCAATAATATTTCCTTTTTATTTCTTGAATCATAACGTTAGTACCTTTATGCCTATTATTTTCCATCGTGAATTATTTGCATTTGTTCCTCGATAGAGGCGGGTTCTTCTAAAATCTTATTATACCTAATTAATTTTAAAGTATTTTTATTTAATTCCTTTCTATATATTTCTGAAATTTCGTGATAAAGATCCTCGTCTTGACATATTATAGCATACTTATTTTTATTTAGATAGGAACGAACAAATTCTAAAAATTCTGATTTAATATCGATACCGATGGTCGTTATCTTTTTTATAGTAGGATGACTCTATGTCTAGCTTAATAAATATCCTATTCATTTTTGGGCTTGGGTGCTCATTTTTTGTCGGAATTCCGGATTCGTTATCATCTGCATTACTATGTACAGTTTGAGAATCGGAATCACTACCTGTCTCTACTATTTCACTTTCCGTTAGGTGTAACTCGATACGTGATAGTGTATCGGCGACGTAATTTGTACATCCCTTTTTATGTTTAATCTCGAAGTCATATTCCATTAATTTTAATCGCCATCTAGTTAGCTTCGCGTTTGGTTCCTTTAATTTACACAACCAAGTTAGGGGTTGGTGATCTGTTTCTATAATAAATCTACGACCGTATATATAAGGTCTAAATTGCTGCAATGCCCAAATTATGGCTAATAATTCTTTTTCGGTCGTGTTATATTTTTGTTCCGTTTCCGATAATGTTCGTGATATGTACGCGACGGGGTGGTCTTATTGACTAATTACGGATCCCATAGCCTTATCACTAGCATCTGTGGTAACTACAAATATTTTATTAAAGTCGGGAAATCTTAACACTCCCCAGTGTCTCATTTCATTGACTCTATAAATTGAGGTGTATGTGTACGATAGTTGCGTTCTTTTTTGTACAGTCGGTAAGGGGACGTGTTATCTTGCTAAGATCCTTAATAAATTTTCTATAATACCCTATCATGCCTAAAAATGATTTTATTTCCTTCAAGGTTTTGGGAATCGGAATTTCCTTTATAGCTTTAATTTTTTTAGGGTTCGGTTTAAGACCGTCTTTATTTAATACGTGCCCTAGGAATTCTACTTCTGTTTTAAAGAACTCACTTTTACTGAGTGACACGAATATTGTTTGAATGTTAACTAAGTGTTCATGTTTAGTTTTAGAATAGATTATGATATCATCGAGGTATACTAAACATATTTGTCCTATATGCTCGCGTAATATATTTGTCATCAACCTTTGAAAAGTGCTAGGTGCGTTTTTTAATCCGAAAGGCATACGAACAAATTCGTAGTGTCCACTAGGGGTAGTAAATGCGGTGCACTCGATACTCGCGGGGTGCATCCGTATCTGGTGATAACCACTAGTCAGATCTAAGGTTGTGAAATAATTACTACCATTTAGTTGCGAAAAAATATCTTCTATGTTAGGGAGAGGAAACTTATCGCTCCTGGTTTGTTCATTAAGTTTGCGATAGTCGATGACCATTCTCCACTTTTGTATACAGTCTTTATCTATTTTCTTAGGTACAACATGCACGGGGCTAGACCACGGTGAGTCACTATGCCTAATTATACCGTTATCTAACATTTCTTTCACCTGGTTTTTGACTTCTTCCGCCTGTGTCTGAAGTAGTATATAACAGCGTTGGTAAATCGGTTCATCCTTTAGTAACTTTATTTCGTGTGTAATATTAGATGTATAGCTCTTAGAAACATCGTTAGAAAAAATGTCCTGATATTTATCTAAAATACTATCTATAGTGGGTGAATAACTATCAGTGTAATTTAAATCAATAACTTTATGTGGGGTTTTTAATTTATTCTCGTGTACCGTTATTTTCACTTTCATGATCTTAAGTAGGTCCATACCTATAAGAATATCGTATTTATTGCTGAAATCGAATATATAAAAAGACATCATACCTTTGTTAGGACCAAATATTTTTTGCCAAAAGGGTGTTTTAACTAAACCTACATGGGTAGTCGTTTGGTGGGCGGTTCTGACCGTAAATGTCTCAGGTATATATTCGTTATCATAGAATAACTTATTAAAAATGTTTTGTGTCATGAATGATTTACCTGACCCGGTGTCAATTAAAATCTTTATACCGAAGTTAGGCTCTACTATGTACGGTAATTCTGAGTAAGAGATATTATTTATTGAAAGTGCGTTCGGGAAAATTTGGATTTTCCGTGTCATTTTCTTGGTTAAATAATTCTTCTGCTACACAATTTCTACCTAAGTTTATTTAAGCTGAATTAGGAATTAGTTGAGTTATTATTCGCTGTTCGCTTTGATACGTCGCGATTATTTTGGAAGTTACGCGCATTATTATGTTGATTATATTGTAAATTATGTCCGTTATGCTGTCGATGGCTGCCACTGTCGGCGAATTAATGACTGTGGGCGCGGCGGGTATGGCGGGTATGTATTGTATGTAATACCCGATCGCCCCACATATCTTGTGTATTTTTTTATTGCGAACAACTTTTGTCTAATGAGATTTTGGCCTAATACCGGTAAAGCCGGTTTTTTAAAAAGTTAATTTATTACAAAAAAATTTAGCCTTATTTTAATAACGTACACAGACACGTTACTTAAAGGCGGGTCCAGATATGTATCATTTGCCCGATCCGATCACCGTATCTGTATCGCCTACGCGTATCATGATCGCATATGTGGACGGGTGATGATACGCGTATCATGATACGCGATCTCGATACGCCGTTATGATACGGCCCGTCCCATGTCGTGTCGGTTTTTGTCCGATCATCAAAGGTGATACAGATACGGGCTTACGGGCGTCGGTCAGTCTGGACGCGTTCATCACTCACTCGCGTTGCACATACGGGTGAAGATTTTGTATTTACCACGTGTTGAAATTTAAGGTCTCTCATCAAAGCTCTTCCTGTAAGTCTGTTTCTGTTTCTGAATAATTCCGTTTGCCACCACCGTCTCGGTTTTGGTTTTTTAAGAATATTGTGAATGACAATAAAACCAGGCTCACGAAATTGCTAAATTCTCGTACACTTCAACCAACGGCGACGGCATGAGCTGACACAGATCTAGGCAATTTACGGAGCAAATCGAGGCGTCCACAACTTGATACGTGATACGCTGATCGGATCGGGCAAATGATACATATCTGGACCCGCCTTTAAGGGGTTTTATTGCGATGAATCGATAACATCCACCATATTGACGGCGACGTCGTTTTTGTTACGTTTTGTATTTGTAAATTTGTTGCGTAGTAGGAGAAGCTCAGTAAACGCTCTGTGCGACGTCCTCCATAGTTGACAGTTCAACTTCACATTGATTAGTTCGACGAGCTCACGAGCTGCGAGCCGAGCTGCGAGCCGAGCTACGAGCCGAGGAGGGAGGTATAATATATTAATAGATAAATATAAAAAAGTAGGTACCTACTCTGTGCCGGGTACTTAACTATTTTTTCCGATTATTTCTCAGTAAGTATTTATTTATCGAGGTATTTATAGACTATTAAATTTTTTTGTTCAAACTTTATGGCGGTTCGGAACATCGCGCGAGACGATGCTAAGTGCACTATATTAGGTACCTATATGCGGTATACAAGGACGAGGCGGCGCGCGGCGGGGCTACCCCCGCGCGCGCTCTCATCACCCAAATTATTTTCGACTTGACTGTACCTGCGCGTTCTCGCACTCGCAGCCAAAGACTACAGTATATAGGGGGTACTCGCAGCTAACATCCGAACCAAAGAGTACCTTTTTATATCCGAACCGCCCTCAGATGAATGACTAATCTGAGGAACCGCCATAAACTTTGAATCTATCTATAGTATACTATAACTAGTCTGTGCCTGTGTGACTAAAACGCCTTTGTACCTACACGTACAATTTTTAGAACATCTAATAATTAACAAAAGACTAGCGGCTTCGCACGGGTTTTTTTCCCATTTTAAATCTGTAATATCTTCGAAACTACCTATTCATTTAATTTACATGCTGTAAAGGGCCATATTGATCTATATTAATTGCACGAACTTATATTCCTTGTGCACGATGTATTTAAGGTACTTACTTAATTGGATAATGATTAATGCTGTATTGCTTAAAATCGCTTCGTAAATAAGCCATTATTATTCTCGTAAAAGGTGAAGGATAAAAAATGGTTAATTCTGTGCTATTCTGTAATAATTCCAATCGATTGACGCATAGAGTAACTTTTGGAACATGGTCAATCTGTGAGTGAGACTCTATTGGAACGGTGGGAACAATGGGAAAAAACTGTCTCATGAACATTGTGCATTTTTAGAAATTTTTTAAGAGCAGATTCTGAGCAGTTCGATTATTAAGTTTAGTAGGTATCTAAATATATTGAAAAAAAAAGATACGATATCTGATGCGAAGTACGGGCGCCAACCAACTAGTCGTTCTTTAATTGTAGCGATACGATTACACTCTCCTAAATCGTAACCTATTTAGGAAGTAGAGCGGTCTGGACCTCCTAACTGTCCTAAATAGGATCCTAACTGTCCTAACTGCAATTACATTTTCCTACTTCCTAATTAGATGTTCTAAAAATTGTATACGTAGGTACCTAGTGTAAAGTGGATATAATCAGAGTCGATGGGTGAAGCCAAAGAGTACTTACTCTATGGTGAAGCCCAAGGAATATACAACTCTCGTGAAGCCCTTTGACTTTGAGGTGAAGCCTATTATGATTTTAAGTTTAGTATCATGACGCACTTGAAAAAATTTTTCAACATTTCTCGTCCAGTAGATTCAGAGAAAATAAGGTGTGACAGACAGACACACGAGTGATCCTCTGTATAAAAAGGTACTCTTTGGTGATCCTATAAATAAGAGATATTCACACTTTGTACAGCTATAATATAATAACGTATAGTAACGCCATCTAGCGATCATTAAATGTATCTGTGTCTTGTCCCAAAGAAATGGTAGTCTATCCGAGGAAAAGGCAAGTAGGTACCAAAAATTCCGTTACGTGGAAGGCAACGCAACGAAGTATATAACCTATTCGTTTAATTAATATATAACATATTTATGATTTTACCAATAAGATTCTAATAAAATTAGATAAAATAATGATGATTCTACCATTTTATGTGTAGCCCTAGCCCCACACAGGTTCTTTCCGCTTAGCATATAGTCTCATCCGCTTCTCCATCACCTATCGCAGACCATCCCTAAATAGGTACCCGACAATGACCTATTGGGTACCCGATATATCGAAATCCTGGGTACACCCATCTTGTACCATACACCATACACCTAGTGACCTACCATCAACCATGCTAACTTTACAGACGATACGACCTATAAAACCTTCGAATTTACACGCTATTACACAAATATCTACTCTAAAGTATACACACGATGTAGGTAAGTACCTATTGATGCAAGATGATACGCACTGTGTTTGTTGTAATGATGACCTTGTAATGTAATGTAACCTCCTTATGACACTACTTGTTTTGTTGTTATCTAGCTAGAGAGTGGGGACTGGGGACGAGACTGCGTGTGTGTTAATCGAGGTCGCGTTGCGGGCGTCTGTCTGTAGTATCAAGCCAGCTAGCACATTATGTGGACGCGGCGCGGGACTGTGGTGCTGCGGGCGGTGCGGTCACTGTGCGGGGAGACGATGGCGAGGGAACCTCCGCTGGTAGATCTGCACGGTCGCCGACACAACTATCTGCGCATCTCTCTCACCGAGCGATGCAACCTGCGCTGTGCGTGCTGTGTTCACAATGGTATATAATATATAGATACATACTGACAGTGACACTACTACGCACACAGGTCAGTACTGCATGCCGCCGGAGGGAGCGCCGCTGTCGCCGGTCGGAGAGCTGTTGTCGCGGGAGGAGACAGTGCGACTGGCGCGGGTGTTCGTGTCGCTGGGTGTGGACCGTCTGCGGCTGACGGGCGGGGAACCGACAGTGCGGCGCGATCTGACACAGCTCGTACGGGAGCTGCGAGGGCCCGGCGTCACCAGTGTCGGGCTCACCACCAACGGACTCGCGCTCACCCGCCTATTGCCGGAGCTGCAACGCGCCGGTCTGGACCGCCTCAACGTGTCGCTGGACTCTCTGCGACCCGAGCGATACGAGCGTCTTGCTCGCCGGCCGGGATTGCCGCGCGTGCTCGCCGGACTTGACCTGGCGCTGCAGCTCGGCTTCTCGCCTCTCAAACTGAACGTGGTGCTCATGAAGGGTGCGTGTACAGTCTATAAATAAGTAGTATAGCTCAATGTGTATTTCGTCATTTGATCAGAGTATAACTGAGGAGTCCAGACTCCCTGTTAAATATGTCTGTTGGAAAATACTTTGGCCTAGATAGTGAATAAAATTATTATGTTGGTACAGGTTTAAGTTAAGAGGTCGCGGATTATCTTTCTGTATTAATATTGGAGGTGTTCGTATGGAGCAGGTGTCAACGATGACGAGATTCTGGATTTTGTGGAGATGACACGGGACCGAGCGCTGGATGTGAGGTGAGTAGAGGTGGGGCGGGGGCGCTCACTACAGCTCGTTGTTGTTGTTGTTATCATTGTTGTGCAGGTTCATAGAGTTCATGCCGTTCTCGGGCAACTCGTGGGACGGGAGCAAGATGGTGCCGTACAGGGAGGCACTGGGTGCCGTGCGGGCCAGACACGAGCTGCGGGCCTGCACGGGGCAGCCGGCGGACACGGCGCGAGTGTGGCAGGTGCCGGGCTGGGCGGGCCGTGTAGGCTTCGTGGCCAGCATGACGCGGCCCTTCTGCGGCGGCTGTAACAGGCTGCGGCTCACGGCGTCCGGCAGTCTGCAGCTGTGTCTGTTCGGCTCTCCCGGCGTATCTCTGCGGGACGCCGCGCGATCCGGCGCCAGTGATGACGACCTGCGCGCGCTCGTGCGTGCTGCGCTGCCTCATAAGAAGGCGGCTCATGCCGGTAAACGCGCGCCTCGCTACGCCTCCCGCCGCACGCCCGGCCCGCTCTCACCGCCGGTCCCGCTGTCCGCAGGCATGTCATCGCTCGCCCGCTCCCCCGCGCGCCCCATGGTGCTCATCGGGGGCTGACCACCTCGCTCTGCAGGTGTCGTCCGGCTGGCGCAGCGCGGGCTGTGTACGGACGTGCGACCCGGGCTGTCTCACACGGACGAGGAGGGCCGCGCTCGCATGGTGGACGTCGGAGACAAGCCGGTGACGGAGCGTCGCGCGCGGGCCGCGTGCCGGGTGGAGCTGGCGACGGAGACTGTGCGACTGCTGCGGACCGGGACGCTTCAAAAGGGTGCGGCGCTGGCGGTGGCAGAGCTGGCGGGCGTGATGGCGGCCAAGCGCACCGCGGACCTCCTCCCGCTGTGCCACACGTTGCCGCTGCAGCACGCGGCGGTGCGGGTGCGAGTGTGCGACACGCACGCAGAGATCACGTGCTGGGTGCGGACTGCCGCGCGGACCGGCGCCGAGATGGAGGCACTGACGGGGGCGGCGGTCGCGGCGCTAGCTCTCTACGACATGTGCAAGTCCGCAGACAAGAACATCGTCATCGGGAACCTGCGCCTGCTGGACAAGTCCGGTGGACGGTCGGACCTGCACGCTCGCCGCTCTCTAGACTCTTGACGTATACCTATTTCAATATTTACAATTTCAAAACCTAAAATTGTTCAGCTACAATAAATTGTTTCGAAATAATTTCAACAAAATCTTTGCAATATAATGAAGTGGGAACTTCTTGGTCCTAACTCACAATAGATGGTACTAGAGTCGTATTTTTGTATTTTTTTTATGCCTGATTTGATGAATAAAGTCAAAGAAACTTTCAATTAATTTACAAATACAAAATGGGGCGGTCACTAGTATGGGATGCTACATGTGTAGATACTCTCGCACCGTCCCATCTTCCATATACAACTTAAAAGTTGGTAATGCGGCTTACAATGCTGAAATGGCCAAACGTCGCAAATATGCGTCTCTTCCGAAAGAATACATTAGTGGGGACCGAGTGCACACAGTCTGTTTATAGATATTAACGGGCTGGCTCTTATTTCGGTCAAAGAATAAGCATTGCCATCCAACAAGGCAATGTAGCCAGTCTGTTGGGTACTCTCCCAGTAGATAGCGATTTACATGAAATTTTTTATTTGTAATTTTATTTTATTTTTTTAATAGATAAGTAGTTATTTCTAATTGTTGTAAAACAAAAGAACTTACATACTCTTGAGAGCACAAGGAAATCTATCTATTAATAAAGGTACCTGAGGCGCAAAAAAAAAAACAAATACAAAGTAAAAAACTAAAAATATTACATCAGAATTAATTATAGTACCATGAGTTAGGCAGGTAGGACTAAGTGCTTATTACACTATTAAATTTTTAGAAATTCTAAGTAATTAAAGTTAGAACAGTTAGGTTCCGATTTAGGTCGATTGGAAGGTCCCGACCGCTCTACTTCCTAAATTGTTTACGATTGGCGAGTGTAATCATGATTTAGAACAACAAATATACTACTCTCTACCATTTAGAATGACTAGTTGGTTGGCGTGCAGCGCTCAGCGTACACTTTTTAATAATGAAATATAGGGAGATGCCCTATCTGTATCTACAATAAGGCAGATTCAACGGGGTTTTTTGTTCTTAACATTAAGTATTCTTTAACCTAACACTTTCTCTTTTTCCTTTTCTTAATGTCCATTGTTCCCACCGTTACAGCTAGGGCAAACCTTATCTTTTGTTGTATTGATATATAAGGCGCCATCGAAACGTGTAATGCCCTTGCTTCTACTTCATGTGATTAAATTTAGTGTAGCGTGATCACTAGCTTCCTACTTCGGTTCCTAATTAGTTTTTTTTTTTAATTGTATAGACATTTTTAGACATTCACATTAAATTCAGAATTTTAGGATTTGAAATTGTAATTTATATTTAAGACTTGGTGAATGTTATGCACCACAACACTGAATTCCAATTTTTAATAAAAGTGCATTACATAAGTAATAACACCTTGGTTTTTGTCATAAAATGAGTTATTTACTAGTATTTTAAAGGAATCAAAGATTGGGCTTTTCTTGACAATATTGCTTGTTGATGTTTAATGACCACATTTAGGGACATTACCATTGATGATTGATTAACTTGTACTTTTAATGTACTTCCACACTTACTCAAATATTGTATACTAGGTAAGTATAGATATTTACTCTGTTCAACTAACTGTAGGACTAATAAATACATTTAGGTACACTTGATATTCTCTAGCCTTGTCTGAACTATATCCTATATGGTCACCTTACTATAATACTTACATTAATAACATCCAATCTTGTACCAATGTTGCTCATCTGTGTTGGACTATAATCAAAGGCTAATGGAATACAAAATGATATCTCTCTAGGATAGACGCACCAGGTATGACCTTCTGATGTACCTACACATAAATTCTTCACTCTCACATCGACTCCCCCATCTTGTCTTCCCTACAAATAAAAAGGACCCTTCGGGAACTTGGCAAATGGTCAAATTAAATTGGAAAGTCTGCCTTATAAGATGAAATAAAACATTTGACAAATAATAGTTAGATTTATATAAAGTTAGCAACAAGTGTTCACTGCGCGGCGCCCACTCGGATGCCGTGGTCGACCGCATACCTGTTGATGGCAGCCCCCTTCGCTGCAAGCTGGTCCCGGAGCGCCTGTAACGCACCCGGCAGTCTCTCCTGTGTCTCGCCCAGCTCAGTGAGTACCTCGTCCGCCCTCCGCTCTAGCAACACGCCGCCCACCAACCTGAAGCAGCGCCGATCGCCCGCCACACCCCGCAGCGTGTCCGCTACCACGCGCTGCTCTGCCATCTCCAGCTCCAGCTCGGACAGCTTGTTGGCGAGCTGTCTCTGCTCCGCGCGCAGACGCTGAAACCCGCCCACCACCTCCGCCGAGTGTGGCGGTCCACCTGGACCACCTTGCCCGCCGCTGCTACTGGCCGCCACGGCCGCCTCGCCCGACATACTACACTATTACTATTGATGTACAAACAAAACGAGCTCAACTAAATTTTAATACAAATATTAGGTTACAACAAAATTTAGGTTGGTTTTTTTGACAGCTTTGTAATAATAGACACATTATAATAATCTATCTTATCTGTGGGCTACGCTACGTCTGTGGGTTTCGTAGACTGAGTGTCTATTGGGTCTATTGTCTATGTCAGATCTGCTGTCAGCTCAGATGAATGACTGCTGTCAGCATAGGCTGTCAGTCATGTCATGTGTAGCATGTGAAGAAGAAGCGTAGCCAAACCAAAGCGACTGCCAAAGAGTATAGTAACGACTGCGAAGCGGGAGCGTCAGTCGCGCGGCGGTCGCTTCCATAGAGTAAGTAGCAATCACTATGTTCTTTAATAAGTAAGAGACAGGACTGCCATACATTGAAATGAAATCAAAATTAGGGCCTAAAAATACTGCCAACCTAACAACATTAAGGAGGGAGAATATACTATATGATCTGTGGGGAGAATCGGAAATCTGTGCTACCAACTACAAAAGTCAAAACATATGGCTAGTGCTGTCCTTCCTACAAAAATATTTTTGTCGATATCGATAAAAATTTGCTAAAACCTGGATCAGCACCTACCTACTTTTAAAATCTCGGTTTTGTTGATTAGTATAATCGAAGAAATTGAAATGTATGGTAATTCACAACCATTTTTTATAGGATTTGAATAAACTACGTAGGTATGTAGGTTATATGTACAGGGGAGCTAACTTGAAAACTGGTATAAATAATAGATAGATTTAGTAAAAGGTAAACTATATAACAACGTTAAATATACAATGATAATGTTAAATAAAATGCAAATTAAATAAATAAGTTAAGAGAGATCGGACAGCTAGTACGGGCTTGTTACTCCCGTTATCGTAGAGACATAGCTGCGCCGATATGCGCGCGACGGTCCGTGTGCGCGAACTCATTTACACACGGACGAAGCCGCTGTACTAATATCCGCTACAAGTACTCCCCCGCCGAGAACGTGGCTTGATACGGGCGATAGTAATCGGTAAACCTTACTACCCGACCGTTTTCTTCACTGGATCTGGCGAAATAACTGGCGGTGGATCTGCGGCTTGCTGATCTACTGGAATGTCTGCGGTCGCCATGAAAGCTGGCTTCAGCCTCTCTATAGTGACCGTTATGGATTTGCCTTGAATCTCAATTTTGAAGGTCTTTTCACCACGTTCCAGGACTTTATAGGGGCCTGAATACGGTGGTTGAAGAGATTTTTTGAGTGGACCTTGGCGTAAAAATACATGTGATGATGAAGATAATTCTTTAGGGATATAAAACGTCTTATTTGAGTGCCAAGTGGTTGGTTGTGGAGATAGTTTGACAATTTGGTTTCTTAGTCGTGACGTGAAACTTGACAAATCTTGTCTGGATAGGTCATCTGCACCAGGACACAAAAACTCTCCGGGGAGACGAAGTGGCTCTCCATAAACCAAATCCGCCGAAGAAGCTTGCAAATCTTCTTTCCATGCACTACGCATGCCGAGAAGCACCAGTGGCAAGGCTTCTGACCAAGTAATGCTGTTGTGGCACATGATGGGTGATTTAAGCTGACGGTGGCAACGCTCGACTAACCCATTACAGGCAGGATGGTAGGCAGTCGTGAGCGAGTGTTGTGCGCCGACGAGTGATGCGATGTTGCGAAATAGCTGCGAGTCGAACTGCCTGCCCCGATCAGTAACAATACGTTGTGGGCAGCCAAACCGCGCCACCCAACCTTGTATGAAGGCACTGGCGCAGGACTCAGCTGTAATATCCTTGAGAGGATACGCCTCAGGCCATCGAGTAAAGCGGTCAACGACAGTGAGGCAGTATCTGTAATCACAAGAAATTGGTAATGGACCAATAATGTCCATGTGAATATTGGTGAATCTTTGTGATGGAAGAGGAAATGCTGCAGGACTTGAAGTGGTGTGTCGAGATATCTTGCATTTTTGGCAGTGTAGACATTCTCGCGACCACTGTTTGCAATCTCGACGCACACCAGGCCAAACGAAGCGTTCAGAGACAAGGCGTGCGGTTGCAGATGCTCCTGGGTGACTTAGACCATGTAGTAGGTTGAAGACCTTCTGGCGAAATGCAGGTGTGACATAGGGCCGGTGTTTTTCCATAGACACGTCGCAGTTCATCCTTATGTTGGATTTCGGAATAAGTACCTTCTCCAAGCGTAACGAAGTATTATTGTTGAGTAATTGCTGTAGTTCCGCGTCTAAATCATGTGACTCTGATAAGGCTTGGTAATCCAAATGTCTTGTTATACTCTCGATGCGTGATAAGGCATCGGCAACGACGTTTTCCTTTCCAGATACGTGTCGAATGTCAGTTGTGAATTGCGAAATAAAATCAAGATATCTGAACTGTCGTGGGGAGCAATTATCCCTGCGTGTAGTAAAAACAAATGTCAGTGGCTTATGATCCGTATATACACAAAAAGTTCTAGCTTCCACCATATGCCTAGAATGGCGAATAGAATCATAGATAGCGAGTAATTCTCTATCATACGAACTATAGTTCTTTTGAGACGGCTTAAGTTTTCTGGAGAAAAATGGTAATGGTTTCCATCCATTTGAAGAGCGTTGTTGCAGAACTGCACCAATAGCAATGTCTGACGCGTCAGTATATATTGTTAATTCAGCGCTGGCATTCGGATGGGCCAAAAAAATTGCTTGAGCCAGACTAGACTTGCATTCCTCGAATGCCGACATCAAATCTGGTGTAATATTTACTGGATGTGATCCTTTAATGTTGGGTCTAGCCAGATGAGAGAGAGAGATGATGGGATCAGGCCGGATGGCATTACAATGCTACCACCATGGAGGCGCGGAAAAGCACTGGCTTGGGATGCTACATGTTGCGACACCTTCGCACAGTGTCATCTCTCAGCATGTTCTAGGGTCGCCGGCGCTGCTACACTGAGTGCTGGGAGTTTAAAAGAAAGTAAATATTCAGGCCTCCTCAACCAATTTTAGTTCATAGCCTTTGCTGTGGAGACTATGGGTGTGTGGTCACCAGACGCAAAGATATTTGCCGAAAAGATTGGAAAACTTTTAATACATGCATCTGGTGATCGCAGATCTAAGGCCTTTTTTATAAGACGCGTTGCGCTCAAAATTCAATGAGGTAACGCAATTAGTGTTCTCGGCACTCTAGGCCAAAACCAATCTAACTAATTAGATATAGAATGTAATAAATAAATATTTTAATAATAAAACAATTACCAACCAAAAAAGTAATAACTAGTAGTAAGTATAAATGATTTTTTTATTGTATTAAGAGGTGTGCAAAAACTATGTTACAACGAGTATGTAAGAGACACAAACATAGCTGGAATAGAACGATTGTTTAAAAATCACCAAATTGCACGTCAATCTGGAAAGAGTAAAGATAAAAGTAAATTTGCTGCAGCAAAAAGCAATGGTTCAATTTATTTGGTGCGGGTTATAATGGGTTTATTTTGTGGAATGTACAATAAACAAACTGTACAATATGCAAAGTACATCACTATTTTTCAGCAATATGCTGTTTGTTTAATATGAAATTTATAAATAATAATTACTTAATTAAATTAATATGACTGGCTAATAACTTACCGATCCTCATTTATTGGGAATATGGTCATGTAAAGAGACGATGATGGATTGAATAAAATTAACGTCTTTACTAATTACTGTCTTTAATTTCCACTTTTGGCACAATTAAACAATTAAAACAAAATAAAATATTATACAGTTAAAACCAAGCGACCATTTTTCTTGCTGGCCAACGCACCACTTTTTTTCGCCACCTGGCGGGCAAAAGACGTAACTACTAATCAATTGACTGTCTTATTACAGTCATAAATATTCGCTTGATACCGTCTACGCGACCGCCTCTTGTACCACATATTGTACCTACACTTTTTATATGTCCATTCTTAATTATTGAATACAATTATTGCAAAACAATATACTTATTTACTATAACTTACTATATTATATTTACAATTAATATAATAATAAGCACGATTTAAGCATCACATCATTACTTATATAATTTATTTTTTATTTTTTTTGTTAATAAAAAAAGATTAAAAATAACTAAATAAACCAGGTCCGCGTGGAATAGTGGCAAGAATACTGGCTGCATTTCCCCGCTGAATCGCGATGCTGATTCGTTGAGCGAGGAAGGAGCCAGCCCTCTTGTCACCAGAAGAGATGATCAGTTGAGGGGATACATCTTTAATAACATTTTTGCCATTTGAACCCCACGGACCTAGAGTTTCTACACCAAACGGCACAAATTTGTAGTTTTCAATAATTGAACTATATTTGCGCCGTTTGTTAGACTCTGCGATTTCCGCCGCAGCTCCCGCTTTGATTGCTGTTTCCCTGATATGAGACGGGGCTAATGTGTCCACGCACGTAGCATCCCATATAAGGGCCCGACCTCGCTCCCAGGGAATCAGAGTCATTCCATCGGGTCTCTTGCCGTCTTCCCGGATTATTCCCGTTGGCTAGAGCCTAGAGGAGAGCAGGGACGTCTATGGACGCAAGAGCCCTTTTGATGGTATCATTGAGGGAGCTGTGGCGAGAAAGCCTGCCTGCACTTTTTATGCAGGAAAGTCCGTGAGTTCCAAATTGATCTACATCTTTTCCACACGGACATTTATGTTCGCAACATACTGGTGCTCCTAACCTTAGGCCTACACTATTTCTAAAAATTTCGTTATCCAAAAATGTACCGACTTTTCGAGATGGAAGAGCTTGTAACCAGTGGCCAGATTCCTTTTCTGATGAAGCCAGAAGCCGAGCGCGGTCGTGATCACTGATTAAATTTTGTGTCAAACGTTTGTGTGTTAGTTGTAATAATGGAGTGTCCCAAAGTTTTTGTTTATTTATTTCCTTCGGGACACCTTCGTTAGGACAACTTAATTCCCAGGCTTCTATAGCCTCAGAAACATAGCTCATTTCACTAAGTTTGGAAATTTGTAGAGAAAGTTCTTTAACACTGTGTACTGAGGATAAGAAGGCTGGTAGAGCAACACTAGAATTTTTTCTCACACCGATGCCACCTAGTCTAATGGGTAATGTTGTTTGGGTCCAAGAATTTTCATTAAATGTCAAATTTAGAATTTTTTCCATATTATCTTTTAGAATGGCATCTATTTGTTCGAGCGAGGCCGAAAACTTCAAAATTGGGCTGGCTCATAGTATATACATCAATTTAGGAACGAAAAGGCAATATTTTAAAATAGTATATGCAATATGAGAATTTAGAATGCCCAATTTGGTACAATTATCTGCAAATAGTCTCCACATAGTCTCATCTTATTATCCAATAAGGTATTGTATGCCTTCTTTTAAGAGAGGCGCATCAAGGAGGCAAAGTGATGCTTTATTTAAATATTTTATATTAGGTGCAATTTCATTAAATTTTTCTATGATGAAATTTACTTCATCATTAGCCAAGTTGTCCTAAACATATAATTCACACTTAGATAAATTTAGTTCTAGACCTATTTTGTGAAATTCTTGTTTAAGAGGCTACCTTCATATTAAATCATATTTTTCAAATCGTTTTGAGTGAAACCTAAAGCTCTTGGAAATATAGAAAAAATAACATGTTATAATTAATCATATTTCATAATAATCTGTTAATCATAAAACATGTTTTAAGAAACTTTGCTCGATAGAAAAAAATTGCAAAGTAGCCTCTGAAAATAGTCTCTTTTCCAAATTTCTCAGTAGTACATGAAGTATTGTTTATTAAATTAAGTACAAATTTGTATTATCTATTACTAAAGTAAGATGTTAATTTAGATTTTCAATAAAGCTACTCCTTTAATTTCAATAAATTATTTTTGATTTGTCACTTAGGACGTTTGTTCCAAGCACCTTCCGTGCGCCTCATCTCTTTTGTTTCTATTCAATGCGACAGAGAGAGATTCAGCGGAGAGACCAATCGATCACGTAGCGCTGGGTAGTGCTAGAGTATCGTATGCAGCTAGGCCACGCCCCTCAAACTATGATTTTATTTGAATGTATCGTCTTAATGTAAATGAGGTCTTTGAAATGCTTGAGCCGTAAAAGCGCCGTTATCATTTTAAAAATTATTATATTATTTCCGAAACCCCCTTTTCGTAGTAAGTCCAAAATCGGTGAAATTTGGATGCTAATAAGTAAACTGAGTTACTGACACAGACTAAATAATAAACCTATTTCTTTCGTAGATTGAGTATAGCTGAGTATAGTATAGTACTACACTCTATCTACGATTTCTTTGAAATAATATTGTTGATCTGAGTTATATAATAGAGCTGGGTCGTTTCGTATTTTACGTGAAACGGAACGTAACCCATTTTATAAATCGACAAACTGCTTCGAAAAGCAGTGCCAAAAGAAACGGCTTTTTATTCATAAGGCGTAAATCGTACATCGTATTATATTCATTCATTCAAAAAAACCGTTTATTCGACAGTCTGTACCATATCAGTCTAATGTATTTATACACTATACAGCGTCCATATTAAAAGAACAGCAAACCAGTTTCTTTTTCAAAACCGCGTCGTAAATATTTTAGGTAGAATTTTTATTTTTAGCATACATAGGACCCCCCGCTACATCTTTTATTTTGACCAGAATGAGGAAACTTAGAACAATTATTTTAGCCATTTATTGTTTGCATAGAAAGTACTGTCATCGGTAATGAAAGGGAATGCACGGCCCGAGAATGTCCAACACTAGAATGCCGAGCAAATTGCTGGGTCGGTCATTATGCTGTTGGACACACTCGGGCCGTGCATTCCTTCCCTGGCTGGCCCTGTATGGATTCGTCGGTTTGGCCTTCGAGTCGAAACGAAAGATGTCGCGGTTCTAAATATGATAACACGGAACCCCAAAGCATGTGTTATGGGTACATGTATCTAATCTATACTAATATTATAAAGAGGTACAGTTTATAAGATTTGATGTAGGGGTAATCTCTGAAACTATAGAATCGATTTTAAAAATTATTTCATTAATAGGAAGCTAGAACCTCTCACACTTCTCACAGGCACTACACTACACACACAAGCGCAATATGTAAATGGTTGCAAAAATCTGATTCTTGAAACGGTTAGTCAAAAAAAACGACCAGGCTCTATTGTACGTACGTACAGTTGAATCGCCGAAGCAATAAACCTGCTTTTTTAAAAAAACTGATTTTCCTTCTGTCATAAAAGCGTTCGTTCGTTACATGGCAAAAATCTGTTTCGTGAAGCAGTTTGTCAAAAAAACGACCAGCTCTATTATATAAGAACTCAGTCCACAGTCTCCACAGACTACTATTACTATATATATCTACTCTACGTAGAATTAAGGAATAAGGAGGATAAGGGCAGCTGTGCAGCTCCTCCAGGCCTCCGGTTCCAACAGTCCGAAATAAAATAACGTCTACGTCTCCTGCGCTTTGCCAGACTTGGAGTTGAGTGTTGCTACCTGTTGTTTGTGAGTTATACTGCGACGTCCGTCCGGGTCGCGACGCTGCGAGTCTGCGAGCCTGCTCTGATAGTCCGCGTGTTACAGGAGCAGAGCTGCAGCATGTTCAGACCGCTCGCCAGCCGTCTGCTGACACACTCAGGTATGTGGATATGTGCTGATTGTTACCGCTGTGGGCCCAATGTTACGTAACCAAGTTATAGATGTAGGTAACTAACTAGTCCGCCGTCGTAGGTACCTTTACTCTCTCTTATTGTACATTCAAAGGATAAATGTGCCTGGCCCTCACAGACTCGCAGCCTCACATTCATTTCTTCAGGTCCATATGAAGACTGTCTCATGCTGTGAGAGCCACCACCACTAGTCTGCAGTGACTATAATAATATAGTCTTTAGGGTAAAGGTCCAGATTATCTAATCCTGAGCTTTTCGTGTTTTGACGACTTTATTAAATTGCTGCACTGTTTTATTACATACTTTAATCATTTTGAAGTCTCGGTAAGGTACCACTTTTCGCCGGTGTTCACTAGTTTGAAAATGAAAATTGACATTGAAAAACTTAACCTCAAAATCTGAAATTGAGATTTTCGTGTTTTAAAATAAAATATAAGGTTTCCAGCGCTTCGGCGGCCGCTCCCGCGGCACCGCTGGCTTCCGTTTCTACACCATCCGAACCACGCTCGTCGCTGCGCTTCTCGCTAACCTATATTGTGGAGTAAAAAAATTTCGATCGTGTCTGAAGACTTTTCACCGACCTGGCGGTCACGGGAGGGGTTTTCGGGATTGGTGTCCTGGACGAAAGTAGCTCCTTGTGACGCCTTTCATCCTATGGCATCATAAAAAATGGGTGTTATATGGAGTAAAAAAATCGATTGAAAATTCATGAAAACTCTAACCTTAATTTTGCAAAAACCTGTGACCTCCTGCAAAAACTTATACCTTACTGAGACTTGAAAATAGTTAAAGTATGCAATAAAGCAGTGCAGTAATTGAATAAAGTCGAAAAAACACGAAAATCTCAGGATTAGATAATCTGGCGCGTTTATATTGTGGGTTAGGTATGACGTGCTGACCGCACAAAGGCTAAACAAAAACACTTTCATGTTTATAATATTAGGTTTTATCTGACCAGCGTACACCTAAATTATATAGTGTACATAAGAGTAGAGTGTATGTTGCAGCGCGGCGCTACCATGGTGGTGCAGACTTCAAGCCTCCCACTATGGACCAGCTGCCAGTACCACAGGGCTCCTGGAAGACCAAGAATGATTCTGACCAGCTTCGCAACAATGCTGTGTTGCTGGCCGGAGTGGGCTTCCTTGTGGGCACTCTCGTAGTGGTATGTACAATTGTACACCTATGTACCTCTGTCACACGTATACACCAATAACACAACAATAACATTGTGTTTTCAGGGCAAGACCACAGGGATGCTGTACCTGAACTTCTACCCTCCAGAGTCCCTAGACTGAGTGGTGAGCGCCGTCTGTCTGTTTGTCTAGTTGTTAGTATTCAATACATTTTACTGTACTACTATACTGGTGTTTCTTTCTGCTCCTGCCACCACCTGCCACTCTTGCTTTCTCTCTCTCCATTTGTATTTTATTAATACATCCAACCCATATACTTTGACAAGAATGTACAACTAAGAAACTTTTGTTTGGTTGAATATAATTGGGGATGATGGTAAGCAAGTGTTTAAATGGCGACAAACAACCAGTTGCTTCTATAATTATGTATACTGTACACAGTCTCTGGCCGTTACTACTACAATATATTATGTTCAAGGACTGAAATAATAATAAAAAGTAGTAACAGAAATTATATTTATCATAATTATATTATAGCTATAGCACGATATAAGAGTATAACGTGTCAGTGTTGGCGCGCGATCTCTGAGAACACGTCCAGGATGTCGGCCGTGGACACCGGCAGCGCCACGCCCGCCGCCGGGTAGCAAGCGTGCAGTCGCGCGTCTAGCTCGCCGTGTTGACGGAGCAGCTCGTGCTGTAGTGTGCGCCATGCCACCTGTAGCAAGCCCGCCGCGCCCAGCTCGCGCTCAGCCGCCGCGTACAGCGCTCGGAGACGACGCGCCAGCTCCGCGCGATCCGGCTGGGCCAGCGCCCGTCGCAGCTCGTGTCGGCTGTGAGCAGCCGCGAACCTCACCTCGTCCTCGCGCGCCCCACGGTCCAGCGCCTCTTGCACGCCCGCGAAGAACCGCGCCGGCTCCTCCAGCGGGCGACCCAGTCTCGCTACGAACTCTTTCAGGGCCGTCTCGTACCTCGCGCGGACCTCCCGCCGTCGTACCTCGAGCGACGGGACCCGCGCGGCGCTCAGCGCGTCCAACAGCTCGTGCAGCGCCCGCAAACGTGCACCGCCCGCGCATCCCTCCGCTGCCCGCAACGCTCCCTCGGCTAGCGCGCCGCACCATCGTTCGGCGTCCGCCCGCCGCCCGCCGCCACCGAACAGCCGCTCTACGTCCGCACAGAACCTCTCGAGCTCCGCGGCCGGGCCCCCCGCGTCCCTTCCGGCCCGGCCTCCCCGCCGCCGCGCCTGTCGCGCTCTCTCCGGCAGCGCCGCCACCAGCTCGCGCACACTCAGGTCGGCGGCACGCTTGGCGGACAGAGCGGCCGCGGCGAGCGGGCCCCGCACCCAGCCGCGTTCGTCGCCCGTCACGCGGTCCGCCACGCAGGCCAGCACGCGCATCGCGCCGTACGGGTCCCGACGCTGCAGCAGCGCGGGGAGCGCGGCCAGCTCGGCCTCCAACCACGGGAACAGGTCGGTCATGGCGACACGACGCGCAGTCTCGTCCAGAGCGAACCAGCCAGCACAGAAGTCTTCTTCCGCGCCGCACACTAGTTCCACCCGACCCAGCGCGGCCCGTAACCGGTCGTCCAGCTCGTGGCCGCTCGCCTCCTTGACAGTTTCCAATTGTGCTCGTAACTCCCGCTCGTAGACACGCGCCCACCCGCCGCAGTATACCTGTATGCAGTATATATACCATGGCAGTACAAAATAAAGACAATATTTTAGTTTTAGTAGCAGTTTTATGCAATTTTCTAATAAATGTCGTGAAATGAATTTAAATATGCATGAAAATAGTTTTGTAATGTAGGTAAACCCTACTTTAGTTACCTTGAGCAGCGCGTCGTAAGTGTCCCGGTCTCCGCAGTCTCGCAGCCAGCATACGAAGTACCCGTAAGGAGCCAGGCGGTCGTGGTGTTGCGGGGCCGGGAGCGCCTCGTTGTGGAGGTGGATTAGGGTGTTGTTGAGGTGGCGTGCCACACTAGCGGCGAGCTGGGCCCGTGCTGTGTGGAGAGTGGATAAACGCGCTCGCACCGCACTTAGCCGCAGCAGGGCCGGAGGGCGAGCGCGAGTGTCTAGCGCCGCACGCAGAGCATCGGCGGCGGCCCGCGCCCGGCCCCGTCCCTCCTTCTCCCCGAGAGCGGCCCGGTGCGCGCGCTCGACTCCGCGCAGCTCGGGGGCGTCTAGCCAATCTCGTAGCGCGCGCACTTCGTGCAGCAGTCGTCGCGCAGCCAGGTCCCCGCGGTGCGCGGTGACTGCGGCAGGTGGCGGCGCGACTACCTCCAGCCGGCGATGTTCCCCCGCGAGCCGGCCCGCCCGCCCGTCTGCTGCCCGCAGCGCCCCCAACAGCGCCCCGCCCGCCCCGCCGCCCGCCGCCACTACCCCCCTGACCGTCAGCTCGTCCAGCACGGCCGCCCGCTCCGCCAGCCGCGCACACCACACATCGGCGCCCTGCCCCGCACTCTGTCCTCCCCCCGCACCCTGCCCCCAGCCGCTCGCCTCCTCCAGCAACGCCGCAAGCTCCACCTCCGACGTCATCACCTGCCATCAACACCCTCAATTATCCAAACGATGACTTAGTAACGTTGGCGCGAAAGATACATTGTTGCTCGCTGCTACGGCGACGATATTATATAAAAAAAAGCATTCGACTTTTTCATGTGGTTAAAATATATATGTGTTGACATAAATGTAAAATTTTAATATATATGTATGTGAAAAGGTGTTGTTTATGATCTAATATAATTATCATCATAATTGGCAGTGTTTTGTTTCTGGCCATACATTTTTCCCACTGAGTGGGCAGTGCAGGGAGAGATATATTTTGTGAAAATTTGGAAAGTGAGACAGACACAGACCTGAGACTAGGGGGCAATTTATTAAATATTTGGCAGGTAGGGGGTCCACAGAGAATAATATGTCAAAGGGTATACATGGTACTACTAGAATTATAAACATCAATTTAAATAAGAAACCTACTGTACAAACTTCGGCAGACCTAATTGTATATTTATGTTTTTCGTGATCACCATTGGGAACAAAGTTTAATGATTTTTCGAGTCTACCCAAAGAGCGTCTAATTTGAGTCTAATCAATAGCATAAGGATACAGTAGGTACAGGAATTGGAATATAGTAATCATGAAAATCGTGAATGATCTAACATCTACTCTACTCCACTGCTATAGTTCTTACCTTCACTGACTCAATTATAAATGTTTCTTTTTTATAGATTATTTATTTGTATTAATTGATCTGAGATTATTTATATAGAGATTATTAAACAATACATATAATAGTCTGTAATGACCAAGGAATATACTACTCTCTACCGAGGTTAGAGATGAGTAGTTTTTTACGAAACCGGCTTCAGCAACACGTTGCGTTGAAAATAAAAATGCAACTTATTACGAAAAATCGCGCATTAGGTTGTTTTGAAAACGAACGCGCACAGTGAGGCAGTGACGGACGACTGACGAATGCTGTCTGTTGCGTTGCGCCCGTTGCAAACTTTGGGCTGCTGCGTCGATAAAACAGCTTGGCTGTTACGTACTGTTTTATCCACACAGTTGTTTACAAGTGCTTACTGCTTTGAAAATGACAGTTCGTTGACAACTTTTGTTTTGTTTGATCTAAGTCGAGATAAATGCAGTTTTCTACTAAAAGTAACGTAGTTTATTAATTTAATTACTAAAATTTATTATAGTTTGCTTTTATTGTTGATATGTGTGTGTGTGTGTGTGTGTTTGGTTACGCTAAACTAATAGTTATTCTGTGCTTCGGTTGGTGTTGGAAAGTGTAAAATATAAAAATGTCTCGAAAATCCAGTGATATTTGGAAACATTTTAGCCCTGAAGACAACGTGACAAAAGTTGCAACTTGCAATTTATGTCAAAGTAACATTTCGTTTAAATCCACCATTTCAAATTTAAAACTACACTTAAAACGTAAGCATGTATCTGCCTTTCACACTTTAACTAATATCGCTTCACAAGCAGCACTTGATCAATCTATTTCTTCTCAACATCAGCAAGGCAGCAACGACAATGCGGTTAATACGACACATTCAGAAACTGCATCAACTTCAGTTTCAATTATATCGTCTACCGCGATTACTTCTGAAGGTCTTAGCTCTGCTTCTACAGCTCAAAAACGTCAAAGAACAATGGCGTCTTATATTCCTAAAAAAATAGGCTTGCATGAAAGTAAACAGATAGATGAAGCGTTGTTACATCTCTTTTTTTGGGATTATCAGCCAATGAGTATAGTAGAGGATAAAGGATTTTTAAAATACACTAACGCTTTAAACCCTTCGTATAAACCACCTAGCCGAAAAACAATATCAGCCAGTTTGATACCATCTGCTTACTCTGCCTGCAGAGAGAAATTAATGGAAGAAGTGCGGCGAGAAGCTTTAACTGTATGCCTCACAACTGATACATGGACATCATCCGTAAATGATGGTTATATAGCAATAACCATACACTACACTACATTGGAATTGGAGTTTAAATCAGTACTTTTAGAATGTGCTCACTATAGTGAAAGACATACAGGGGAACTACTATCTCGGTATTTGAAAATACGGTTGAAACCTGGGGTTTGACCGGAAAAGTAATGTTAGCAATAACCGATAATGCTAATAATATTGTAAATGCAATTAATATGTCAGGATGGAAGCATTTTGGGTGCTATGCCCATACCTTAAATTTAGTAGTTGACGATGCATTAAAAATTGTTAAGGACATTTTAGAAAAAGTTAAAAATATAGTAGCATATTTTAAGAGAAGTTCAACTGCCACTGATAAATTGATAAAATATCAAGTACAACAAAGCGGTAACATCCCCAAAAAGCTCAAGCAATCTGTACCTACTCGTTGGAATTCGACATTTTTTATGTTACAGCGCTTTGTAGAGTTAGAAGAAGCAGTACGGGCTACTTTGGCTCTGGTACAGAGGGATATCGATGAAGCTCTATCTGAGGAGGATTGGATAATATGCACTCAACTTGCCTCTATATTGAAGCCATTTGAGCAAGCAACGGCTAAAATTAGTGGAGAAAAGTACACTACCGCCAGCATGGCAATAGTTGTGACGCGTGGGTTACATAATGTGTGTGACAATTTGCTCAAAAATCAATACAAGCCTGTCGTCAGCGATGTACTACTGAAGTTAAAGGAGGGACTTTCGACGAGATTTAATAACATCGAGTATCATAAAGAACTGGCTATGTGCACAATTCTAGATCCACGATTCAAAATGAATGGTTTTGCTAATAAATCTGCGGCAGATATTTCTAAAAAAAGAGCAATTGATATGGCTACGACTATAATTGGTAACTCGATTGTCGCATATCAGCCCACCTCTTCCACAGAGCCACTACAACCTGGCAGTTCAGAGGAGATATCGATTTGGGACGACTTTGATCGGGAAGTTGAAGGCTTAGAGCCAACAAGCTCGCCTAGGGCAAAGGCTATAATAGAAATGGGTGCATACCTTGAAGACGCATTATTAGCCCGAAACGCCGCAGTCACACCCCTTGAATGGTGGAAAAACAACCGCCATCTTTACCCAACAATATACAAGTTATTTGTCAAGAGGGGCAATTTTCTCGCCACAAGTGTGCCCTGTGAAAGAATATTTTCCAAAGCAGGCTATATTGTTAGTGACAGAAGGACCCGACTTACTACCGAAAAGGTTCGCCAATTGGTATTTTTAAATGTAAATAAAAAATAAAAATCTTACTATGAACAATTTTTATTTAATTTTCACTACCCACAAATACATTAAGATTTTGGAAGTGTCTCCGCTGCCGGCGCCGGTAGCTAAAAAGCGGAGGCTCTTCTTAAGATTTTTCGAATAAATACAATAATTCCTATCCTAAGTAATGATTTATTTAACATTACCAGACTATTAGAAACCTGTTGCAAATGCAACCTATTGTCGCAACAGGCTTCATAAAAAAAATGTAACTGGTTGCAACATTGCGTCAAAACAACGGAAACGCCCATCTCTAACCGAGGTGATGACAGTGACACTGATCAAAGAGAATATAATCACTACGTTTTAACACTGATGACAGTGATGACTATATACTCTAATCTATGGTGATGACCACAGAGTCCACAGAGCAAGTAAAGGAATCTTAGAATAAATTGAATTCTGACTGAGGCGCTTGCCCGTTCCCCGCCTCAACTCCCCGCGCTTACCCTAGTGAACATAGAGTAAGTAGCAATCACTATGTTCTTTAATAAGAGACGGGACTGCCATACATTAAAATGAAATCGAAGAAATTAGGGCCGAAAGATACTGCCAACCTAACAACATTAAGGAGGGAAAATAGGAAATCAGTGCTACCAACTACAAAAGTCAAAACATACGGCTAGTGCTGTCCTTCCTAGAGAAATATTTTTGTCGATATCGATAAAAATATGCTAAAACCTGGATCAGCACCTACCTACTTTTAAAATCTCGGTTTTGTTGATTAGTATAATCGAAGAAGTTGAAATGTATGGTAATTCACAACCATTTTTTTATAGGATTTGAATAAACTACGTAGTAGATCAAGGGTCTGGGAGGAATTATTAAATTTCAACTTCTTTGATCTTTCATTTCAATAAAACTTCACATATTTTTCTATAATTTATTTGTGTTTAACCTAAAAAAACAACTCATATACAAATACAATTCACCGACCTCTTAAAAACAATACACCTATCAATATTACAGTGAAATAGGTTATTAAATTGAAATTTAATAATATATAATGACCTAATCTAAGACCCATCTTAGGTAATTATTTCAGCACCGCTTCCCGAAGTGAATTTAGGCAATGATAGGAAAACTTATAGAATGGACAACATTTCATTTTTCGTAAGGTACCAAAATTCGAAAACCGTTTGGAGATTACATGCTAGAAAGCTTATTTTTCATTTTTTTTATTTTTATATCCTTTAATTTTCGAGTTATTTTAAAAATACTGAAATATTGAAAAATGAGGATTAATAGGTGCCCTAATCTGTGCTAACCCTCTAATTTAAAAATACTAATGTCTGTTGGCAGAGTTGTTAGTTATTGAACTCAGGTGTTGCCTTCTATTAATTTTACCCATTTTTATTCCATTTGAAGCTAAATTAATAATTATTCTTTAAATAATATTATAAAATTACTTCTTTTATATAATATTTTTTGGAAGTATTGCTAGTTTCGAATGGGCTATCACAGGAAATATATTTACGAGTAAAACCGCGGACAAAAGCTAGTATTATTATATACATTATGAATAATGTTGTAGGCGATTTGAGTTCCGGCTACGGCAACACCTATTTGGAACACGGTATATTATACTCTTTGCATTTCTATAACGTTTACTCTGTGGCTTGACTGACACTATCAGTCACTTTCTTTGGGTGACAGTTTATATTTCTTAATTTTAGTCCTAGCTAAGGTTTTTAGTTTATAAGTCCTCAGAATTTATAAAAATTCATAATTAAATTAAAAATATAAAAACTCAACCAAAAATAAAATACAAAAATACGTGTAACTTATTTTTTAATATATTTTTAATTAAAGTAATAAAAATGGGTGATTAAAAAAATAAAATGTTGTCCATTGCGTACCTGTAAAATAATGAGTATTAGGCGTATTTTGGTAAGTAATAACTAGTAGTATAGGTACCGGGACGGTTCTTGAGCGCTCGACGAAAATGTGGAGGAATGTTTGCGCATATGTAATTCGAGTGCAATATAACTTGTATATTTATTATAATTTATTTATTGGTGTTTGTTTTTACGATTGCTTTTTGCTGCTGGTAAAATTAAAATGAATTCCTCATACCGTCAAGCAGACCCAAAAATTGTGTTCTGCGCATCTAACGACCACCGCTCAAGAAACGTCCCGGTACCTATAAGTAAAAATGATTTTTTTATTGTATTAAGAGGTGTGCAAAAACGATGTTACAACGAGTCTGTAAGAGACACAAACATAGCTGGATTTGAACGATTGTTTAAAAATCACCAAATTGCACGTCAATCTGGAAAGCGTAAAGTAAATTTGCTGCAGCAAAAAGAAATGGCTCAATTTATTTGGTTCGGGTTATAATGGGTTAGTTTTGTGGAATGTGAATCAAATATGTTTGAGTCAGAATATCGATATCGATAAACTGTACAATATGCAACTATTTTACAGCAAAATGCTGTTCGTTTAATATGAAATTTTTAAAGAATAATTAGGTACTTAATTAAATTAATATGAATGGCTAATAACTTACCGATCCTTATTTATTGGGAATATTGTCATAAATATTCGCTTGATACCGTCTACGCGGCCGCCTCTTGTACCACATATTGTACACTGTTTATGTGTCCATTCTTAATTATTGAATACAATTATTGTAAAACAATATGTTTATTTACTATAACTTACTATATTATATTTACAATTAATATATTACAAGCACGATCTAAGCATCACATTATATATTTATTTATTAATATTTCAAAACTAAAATAAGACAAAACAAATTTGCCGCCATTTGCAACTTTGACAGCGATATACAGAGATAGCACCATGGAGTGAAAAAGACGGCGATACGACGCCATTAATATTGGCTCAATTTTCATAGAACCAATTTTTTGTTCGAAGTTGCGCCAGCCTGCTAGTGAAGCGCAGTCGTGTCGTCTAGAGCTGGGTCGTTTCGTATTTTACGTGAAACGGAACGTAACCCGTTTTATAAATCAACAAACTGCTTCGAAAAGCAGTGCTAAAAGAAACGGTTTTTATTCCTAAAGCGTACTAAATCGTACATACTATATTAATTCATTCAAACATTGATTCGACAGTCTGTACAATATCAGTCTACTGTATAAACTATACAGCGTTATGGTCCATTTTAAAAGAACAGCAAACCAGTTTCTTTTTCAAAACCGCCTCGGAAATATTTTTGGTAGAATTTTTATGGTTAGCATACATACATTTTTTATTTTGACCAGAATGAGGAAACTTAGAACAATTATTTTAGCAATTTATTGGTTGTATAGAAACTACTGTCATCGGTGATGAAAAAGGAATGCACGGCCCGAGAATGTCCAACACTAAAAATTCCGAGCAAACTGCTGGGTCGGCCATTATGCTGTTGAACACACTTGGGCCGTGCATTCCTTCCCTGGCTGGCCCTGTATGGATTCGTCGGTTAGGCCTTCGAGTCGAAACGAAAGATGTCGCGGTTCTAAATATGATAACACGAAACCCCAAAGCATGTGTTATGCGTGCATGTATCTCATCTATACTAATATTATAAAGAGGTACCGTTTATAAGATTTGATGTAGGGATAATCTCTGAAACTACAGAATCTATTTTAAAAATAGTTGAATCGCCGAAACTTGTTTTAAAAAAACTGATTTTCCTTCTGGCATAAAAGCGTTCGCTCGTTACATAGCAAAAATCTGTTTCTTGAAACGGTTAGTCAAAAAACGACCAGCTCTAGTGTCGTCGCTATCGGCCGGCAGTGATTGAACGAATTTAGCGCTTCTTGAGTTTTTCGTTGTTACTTACTTTTTTTTTTTGGATATTTATTATTGCATATCGTTAGTTCATGGTTTGTACTTAATTGTTCGCTATGAATAATCGTTTGTTCGTTAGTTGTTTATTTAATAAAAAAAAAAAAAAAAATACTGTTAGGTTAGCCCCCTCAATCAAAATTATTAATATTTTCTCTCATTATCAGTCTATAAATACATATTGACGTTTGTTCTTCAATAAATTACGTTTGTTTGAACATTTAATTGCCTTTTTATTGTTTAAATTACAATTTTTAATTACGTGAATATTTATTCCGAAAAAGTTGTATTCTAGAGAGTAGTAGTCGTGGGCGTTATTTAACGTAATCGGTTTCTGAAACTGCTTACGAGGCTGATAATCGTATACGTAGTTTCGTTGAACAAAATGTAACGATTATTTTATGTAAGTAGTTTTATCTGTCGCGCAACGACTGACACCCGAATACACGATACGTAACTACGTAAGCAGTTTCGTTTCGTTCAACAATCAATCTAGTCTCGCTCGCTCGTACACGTTCGGGATATGACTTACCAAAAAGAGAGAGCTATACACTCTTTACACCTGATATCATACTTTATCGTAGCACTTGCTTGCTTGTCTGTGTTCATATCTTATATTACAAAACTCATGCGATTATGTACGCAATGCAGTTGAGTTAAGGGAGAAATTTATATTATTTTGATTTGCTAGAAATTGTGACCTTCACCCGATCTCGATTTCTTTTGTTAATTTGCTTGGTTTTTTGTTCGTTTAGTTCATGATTGACGAATCTCAAGTTGATTGTTTTATTTTCTATGTTTACACTAAAGTTTTTTTAATAAATTTATTTGTGAACAAAATATTAATAGTTAGAGTAAGTAGACAAAGTAAATAGTGTAAAACTAAATACATAGTGTAAAAACTTCAATTAAATAATTTTGATATGAAGGAAAGTTAAATTTGATAAAATATACAAAAAAACATTATCATGAAATAGATATTTAAAAATATTAAGTATTTGATAACAATATTGTTAATCATAATTCATAATACCTTATTACTTGTTGACCTTGTTGTAACATAGAAAATACAGCTTCTATAAAGAAATAACTACTTACAAAAATACGCAGTTTCGAAACTAGTTACGCGTATCCACGAAACTACGTATGTTACAGTTACGCTTAAAACACGTTACGACCCACGACTAGAGAGTACCTAGTAGTAGTTGTATATTCCTTGCTCTCATCATCAGTCTGTGTGTCTCGTAATGGCGTGAGAAGATGTGGACTTGTAAACAAAAGATTTCAATTTGTTAATTAAAAATTACTTGTCACATTTTAGTGAAATTATATTTGTTAATTGACATACATTTGTTATTCTCCTTGTGAAATATCAGCCGCATATTCATTAAAACTAACACATTTTCACCATATTTTATTAAAACTCAAACTGACAATTATAGAAAATCACTAAACATACATTTTAAAAAGACATTTATATTTTTAATAGAAATATTCTCAACACTCCCCACCTTTTGGCAGTGCCAAAACAAACAAATCTTTATACCGGTGGGGTAATTTTACAATCCTACCTACCAGATTTAGTTATAGTAGGTTTCATATGAGCCTGAATTATAGTGGTTCCATTATTCTTTACAATTCTGGTTTTACCAGATTTAACCACTGTACTTTTGTCTTTAATAATATCTTTTAAATTACATTCTCAGCTAGGTTTAATTCTAAATTTTTGAGTAAATTTAGAAACAGTTTCATTTATATAATAGCATAACAACATATTAATTTCATCTTCATTAACAATTACATTGGCCATTCGTCCTCACATAACTTCAACCATTGAGGTCCCTCCCACCAGCAAGAATCACGCAACGTTTTTGAATTGTACACACATGGGAGCAAATCTGCTGGATTTAAGATACATACTTGATTTATGACGCAATTGATTTACATGAGATTCCTTTCTTTCTTTATCTCTCCACCATAATATATGTAAATATTTTCTATCTTTTGGTGTAAGTGATATTTGGAGAAATGCCTTTTTTATGTCTGCCGTTATGACAATCCTCCGCATCCGACATTGGGTTAACAATCGTGGTATAATTTCTAAAAAATTAATACCTTTTTCAATAAAAGAGTTTAAAGAATACCTATTTCTATCTTTCGCTGATGCATCACTTACCGACTTTATCTTAGTAGTACTACTGGATTCTTTAATTATAGCATGGTGTGGCAAATAATGTCCACTATCATCTCCTTGTGCCACTTCAATCACACCCTCTTCTAGCCATTCCGTGAACAGTCTATTATAATCAACTACCTTACCTAATTTCTCCAGTCGTTTGGTAGTTGAGTACATACGTCTTACCGCTACATCTTTATTATTCTGTAAAACTTCTTGTCTTTCTTTCCAAGGAATATGAATTTCATAACGTCCATCATCATTTATACCAACTGTATTTCTGAAAAAAAGTCATAACTTCATCCTGTTTCTTTGTTTCTGTTTCAACTTCTACTGAATCCCTGATACCTAGACTTTCTAAATCCCCTATTTCAGGCAAAGCAACATTAACTAGATAAGAACCATTAAAATTATTATGAGTACTTATTGGGCCTTGTATTGTCCACCCCAGCTTTGTTTCTATAGCCACAAGACTATCTTGTAAGTGTACAATATTACCAGTTAATAAATAACCAATAAAATCTGTCCCTATCAATAAGCTCACCTCCGTGGGTTGACTACCTACATCACTTAGCTCTACGTTTTGGTTTCTTAGATTTGAAATAATGTCCCTATTATTTATTCTAGGTAAAGGACCACTAATCTTTATCTTATCTAATGCTGACATTTTAGCTGTATATTGGCCGTCTAAACTCTCTACTACAAATTCAAATATGTTATACATATCTTTAGAGGTTTCAATGCCACCAAACACACAATGGCTCAGCATTAGTTTGTCTATAGGTTTCATATTTAACATAGTTGTAACATCCCTCTTAATATAAGATCTTTGTGCACCACTGTCTAATAACGCTCTTACTATAATATGTTTACCACCACTAACTATTTTTACCATAATGGTTTGCATTAATGTTGTAGTATTGATGCACAATAATGTTGATGTACATTCTTGTTCTTCTTTTCTATGTTCCTTATTAAGTTCTGGACACATAATAACTGTGTGACGCCTTTTACATGCCAAACATTTCGGATAATTTCTGCACTTCTTTGCACTATGTCCAACTATCAAGCAAATAAAACATGCATTCTTATTTTTTAATCTTTCTTTTCTTTCTTCCATAGTAATCTTGGACGGTGTATAACATTCCATACTACCATGTGTAGTTTTATCACACCAAATGCATGTCCGTATATTAACCTTATTATTGCTTGCTACAATACATGAAGCAGTAGGTTCGTTGATGCTCTTATCACCTATGTCTATACTTGCAAAATTCTGTACTAATGCTATTCTTTCCTCACTCTCCACTTCTTTTTTAAGAAAATTTAGTAAACTTGACAACTGGTTCGCATCCTTCTTTTCAGAAGATCTTTCCCAAGCTACCAACATTTCTATTGGTACTGCAGACTCAACCATTGGGAATAGCATAGAGGCATATTTATCTGTTGTTACATTTAGTGTCTCTAATGCCTGCAACTGTGTTATTAACTCGTCATACAAATTCCTCAGAGCAGTATTTTTCATATGTGACTTGTCTAAAACTAATCTCAAAAGATTCCTGACATAATTTTCTATCAGCATCTCATCCCTGACAAACCTTGATTTAAGCTGTTCTATAGCCTTATGATAATTTTCCCCTGATGGCGGATAGCTTTCCACGAGTTGCCGAACTTTAGACCCTTCCTCCGTGCTTTGTATTAAATACTGGAACTTATCATCATTATCAATTTCCTGATCTTTATGTATTTTCTTAAACTGTCCCCAGAAATTTATCCAACTCTTTATGTCTCCATTAAATTTCCTTAACTCAATTTTAGGAAGTCGAAATCTCCTCTTACCTGTGGAGCATGTCTCACAATTTTGCTTAAGATACGTTTTGATAGTACCTCTACTGTTTACACTCATGTTGTCATTGTCATCTTCAATTTTTATAATATTCTGGTACTTTACAATAGATCCAGCGCTTCCGATAAGATTCAGCTAACTCAATATCTGCACAAAATTCAGTTTCGTCTGTGGATTCGTCTGATAACCACAACTCCTGAATGCTGTCTTCGATTTTAAATAATAACTCTGCTTTTTGACAGGCATATTCATAGGAGGATAATAGCTCAATTTTATTGTCACCGGGGTTTTGAGCCTCTAAAATACCTTTAAGATCCTTTTCAGCTGTAGTATACTGCCGTCTAAGTATGGTGCGTTCGCGTTTTAATCGTTCCATGTCGGTTTTATATTTACCCGGTTTTCACAAAAAGTTCCGTGATGAAAACCGGCGTCTGACTTCATGCGTCTACAAACTCAACTTTTATTTATCCACGGTCGCCACAATGTGAAATATCAGCCGCATATTTATTAAAACCAACATATTTTCACCATATTTATATTAAAACTCAAACTGACAATTATAGAAAAATCACTAAACATACATTTTAAAAAGACATTTATATTTTTAATAGAAATATTCTCAACACTCCTCTTTTACTACTATTTTTTTTGCAAACTCATATTATAATAGACTTTAAAGTTGGCTACAAGCATAATGATATGATAAATAACAGTTGTAAAGAACAATCAATTTTAAAAAATAAGGCTTTTCCATCTACATACCTCAACAGAGCTGGCCACTCGTTAGGTATAGCCTCAAAAAATCATCGGCTAAATGAGGAAGACTTTGTCTTCAACTGGGTACCCTGGGGCCGGCAACGGTTCCCGGGAGCTGTTAGGTAACTCGTAAAGAATATAAAAAACAATAAATTTTAAGATGTACCTACTTATCTATCTATTGAAAATGCGATAAGTAATTGTTGACGTTATAGTTTATTGGTTAAGGGTAAATTTAATTGGTAATAATTTCACTAAAATGTGACAAGTAATTTTTAATTAACAAATTGAAATCATTTGTTTACAAGTCCACATCTTCT
The DNA here is from genome assembly GCA_963924495.1 of Nemapogon koenigi. Classification (NCBI taxonomy): domain Eukaryota; kingdom Metazoa; phylum Arthropoda; class Insecta; order Lepidoptera; family Tineidae; genus Nemapogon; species Nemapogon koenigi. Next base: position 13,347,228 of record OZ004639.1, on the reverse strand, counting down.
CACGCCATTACGAGACTGATGAGAGCAAGGAATATACTACTCTCTACCGGATGAGAGCAAGTAGTATATTCCTTGGATGAGAGCGATCGAAAAGAAAAGATGGCGCGCATGCGCAATGCAACATTTTCGAAATAAATATTCACGTATTTAAAAATTGTAATTTAAACAATAAGAAGGCAATTAAATGTTCGAACAAACGTCAATTATATGTATTTATAGACTGATAATGAGAGAAAATATTAATAATTTTGATTGAGGGGGCTAACCAAACAGTATTTTTTAAATTGTTTTTTAATAAATAAACAACTAACGAACAAACGATGAACTAACGATATGCTATAATAAAAATTCAAAAATTCAAAAAAAATAATTTCGCGGGGGCCAAGTTTGGTGATCTCTGTCACAGACTACTATACTATAGCGTTGCCGGTAACAATGTTCTATAAAGTACGCATGCGTTCGTAAAAAGGTACGAAAATCTCTATAAAGGTACGGTTCTGAAAATGTTTATAGCAACATCCCTCCCCCCCCCCCCCCCCAGGATTAAAAAACGCAAAATGTTCTAAAAGGATGAAAGTAAGAAATAATCAATATTTCGTCGTAGAATTTGAAGACGGTTGGTGCCTAATTAGGATACAAGATGAAGATCTGTTAAATATTATCTATGTTTGTATGTACTGATGAGTGATGATCGTAGGTCCTAACGAATTGTCTAGATTCCACAACATTTCAAAATTTGAACACCCTAATTTTATTAGCCTATATGAAAGTAGGTGAAAAATTAAGGTACCCTTATTTTTTGCTTTTCTAAAATTTTAACTTTAACACTCTTAAATTAATTTTTAAATATTGCATTTTTAGAAAAAGCCGATAACGGCTAAAAGTATCAGGTGTCTATGCGTATTCTGTATTAAAAAAAAAGAAATGACATGAGCTGCGTGCTTTCGTTCGTTTCATTCGTTCAATAGTTCGTTCATGGTTCTTTTGTTTAATTCATTATTGTTTATTTTTAGTTTATTAATTTAAAATTAAATTTTATTCACTTTCATCAACAAAGATGGGTAGAGAAACACGTAAATTAAATACCCTTGTATCAATTCTATTCTATTTTTTCGTGTTATGGCTCCATCAGTAGTCCCCTTGTATCCTGTTTTGTTTTTACAACTATAACTAATACTTTTTATTACCAGTTACCTTTGTAGGCAGAGAGTATAGTAGCTTTGAGCCGTACTCGTTACACAGTGTAGTTTTTTCAAAATATCTCTTAAACCACTAAATAAAAAAAATAATAAATATGTGTATCGTGTTAAGCAAAGGAAGATCTCCAAATGGATTTTTAATTTTGGTACCTACTTAACGAAAAATTAAATGTTGTGAATTAAGATGTTACTAATTTGGCACCAACCGTCTTCAAATTCTACGACGAAATATTGATTGTTTCTTACTTTTTAGTGCAAATATTTGAAGTCGGTACACTTTTTTTAAAGTTAATTTATTTTTCCCTTTTAAGTGATTTTGCTGCCCTGAGCGACAAATAATAACGCAATTAAAAAAAATTGATGGAAAAATAAAAAAAATATACTGCTGTGTATGAGGTTTGAATTATGTGCATCCTGCGTTGCATCCCATACCTTTAGCCGTTAGACCAACGTCGATACAAAAATTGATAACTTCGTGTCAATAGCAACCGTTGCTAAGGCTTTTCTCTGATACATAATTTTCAACCGTAAACAGAGATAAATTACTGTTTTTTTTTTAAAACTACTGAACCGATTTTCGTCATATGTCTGTGAGATAATGTCGAGAAATTATTATATCCTTAAAAAAAAAAGTCGTCAAAATGGGTACATATTTCATAGAGACATTAAGAAAAATTGACTTATAAAGTCAGTTTTTTCAAAATTACTGAAAAACTAATGAACCAATTTTTATGAGATAAAAATGGGACCAATCTGAAAAAAATATCTGTCGATTCAAGAAAATATCATCAAAATCGGTTCATAAAAGACGAAGTTATCCGCTAGCACACATAAAAAAATATACGGTCTAATTGAGAAACGCCTTTTTTTTGAAGTCTGTTATGGCTTGATACATCCTGTTTTCTATGTCCCTTTCCATTTAACCAATCCAATGTCCACAAACCCACGACGGCGAGCGACCAACCAATCACCGCCTGTGACGTCGTCGTATTAACCGAGTGCATTAGAAAACCTATTCATTGAAAAAGAACTGAAAAGCCAACTCGACCGTGTACATGTGTCTCGAGAATTAAAATTAAAATTCAGTCATAAAAAGCGAACTAAACAACCTAACTACAATTGTGGTGCGTCGAAGGACGAACTTAATTAATCAGTTAATCAGTGCAAGCGAGGCGGTGTTCCTATCCCAGGTGAGTCCTTCTCCCACTGTATTAACCTAATAAATCTCTCTGCCGATCTCTTCGAGGGCGACGGATCAGGATATTGCAGCTTCCCTCAGGTTCCTGGATTCGGTTAGCCATCAGAGTTGAGTAGGAGAACCGTTCCTACCTCCCGCATCACATAACAAAATGGTCCATTCTGAGCACAAGATGTCCAATGGAATTTATTTAAGTTCAAGTACCTACTAACTTAACTACTTACTTAAATATTATATTTTTAGTTACAGTCCATTATATATCGAATATTTAAATTCATAAGTATACATATTACATATAATCGTAATATTCAAATTAACTTCCAATTTTAAATCAAAATTTATAAACCTATCTACCTAGATAACGGTTTTCCTACTCAACTGTGTGTATGTATGTACTCATAGAATCAATCATCATTCATAATTAATCAGCATTTAGACAAGTACGTAGTTCAAAACTTATTTCAAAATAATTTCTAAAACTGCGACCGCCGTGGCTGAGTCGTAGTAGGTATAAACCTAAACAAAGGCGCGGCTGGCCGGCCGCTCGAGCGAACAAAAGACAGCGAGCGTAGGTATCCACTGTCCGATGTTCCGTTATTTATTTCGTGCGTAATATAATATTTCATTTATTACCGCTAGGAAGTTATTTACTTGTTAAAAATGTCTGAAAATAATAACAAAATAAAATTATTAACTACTCAACGCGAATATGTCTTTCGTGATATTCAAATACTTTATGATTTATCTAAGGAAGTATTCACAGACATAAACAAATTAAAACAATTTAAAGCGAGAATGAAAAGAGTCGAATCTCTTAGAGAAGAGTTTTATAGTTTCACGCAAGATATAAATAAATTAAACTTGCTAATCAAATCGGATTCGGCTATAGATATGAAGTCCATGGCGGCATTTGATGAGTTATATTATGCAGTAAATACTACCTTGGAGGAAATATTATCAATTCAGCCTTCGTCGAGCGCAACGCCGCAACCGACAGCGACGGTGCAACAGTCCCCTGAACGAAATGTTAAGGCGCGACTTCCGAAACTCGAACTTCCAAAATTCGATAGTAAATTGGAAAATTGGCAAACCTTTTATGATACTTTTATAACTTTAGTCCATGAAAACAATGCATTGTCGCAAATAGAAAAGTTTCATTATTTGATTTCGTGTCTGTCGGGGCCTGCTTTGGCGATCGCAAAGGGAATACCTATCACTACCGACAACTATAAAGTGGTACTTGAGGCATTAGTCGCTAGATTTGAAAATCAAAGAATTTTAGCGGCAACTTATTTAGAAAAAATATTTAATTTTCCTCCATTAAAAAATTCTAATTTTACGGATCTGTCCGACTTAACAAATGTACTTTTAGAATCAGTTAATGCACTCAAAGCAATGAACATTGACAATCTTGGGGAATTTATTTTATTTCATCTAGCATCGCGAGTTCTAGACGAGGACACGCGGAAACGATTCGAAATTCAAAATACCCTCCCTATGCCAACATTTAAAGAATTGTTGACGTTTCTTCAAGATTATATTAGAATCTTAGAAACCAGTAATCCAAAATTGGCTATGTCAATGCATGCGTCATCAACCCGCCAGGAGACTAAACGTAATCTTAACATGGATACTTCCCGCTATAAAAATAATAATTTTAAAAATACTGCTGAAAAAAGTTATTCTTTTCCTACTTTACAAAAGAATATCTCCAATTATCAAACTTCTAAGTCCGTAAAATCATATCAATGTATATATTGTGGTATGTCGCACGGTTTGTACGGGTGTTCTACCTTTGATTCACTCGATAGTAAAATAAAATTTAGATTCGTGAAAGATAAGGGACTTTGTATGAACTGCCTGCGACCAAATCATAACGTAACTCAATGTTGGTCTAAAAGTAGTTGTATGAAGTGCGGTTTGCGTCACCATAGCTACCTACATACGGAACCTATTGGTCCCGAGTTCAGTTCCCAGCCACCTCCGTCAACATCGATAAGTCCAGCTAGTACTAGTGCACACATCGGTAACAGTCGAGCTCTTGTATTGCTCGGTACTTGTACAATTCGTGTGCGCACTCCTTGCGGGTACATGAGTACTGCCCGCGCGCTTATAGACAGCGGCGCTCAGGATTGTTTTATGACACTGAGTTGTGCTAAGCGTCTCGGACTATCTATCCAGCGGTGTAATATTGCTGTATCAGGACTTGGACATAATGAGGTACATAAGGTGAACGGCATGACGTCATGTACTATATTACCGTGTCAATCTGAAAATCCTGAATTTAAGATACGCCCTATAGTAATGCAGAAAATAACTTCTAAAATGCCAACTTCAGAAGTAACGACTAACATTCGAAAATATTATCAAAATTTAATACTAGCGGACAATGAATTTGATAAACCAGCTGATATAGACATATTACTTGGTGCTGAACTATTCCATGAAATCTATGATGGCCAGCGCTTGACTCCTCATCCTGGACTTCCAACTGCTTTACATAGTGTGTTCGGATGGGTACTCACGGGTAGACTCGACAACAATTATTGTCGTCCACCAAATGCAGTATCCTCACTTCTGGCTTCTACCTACTCACTAAACGAGATAGTAAAACGGTTTTGGGAAATTGAAGAACCTCCTATCAAACCTATTACGTCACCTGAAGATGAACAATGTGAGCAGCTATATACGCAGTTGGTATCAAGACAGGAGGATGGCCGATATGTAGTGCCATTGCTACTAAAATCAAAATGTTTAGGAGGCTCTTATCAACAAGCCTTATCACGTTTGCATAATATAGAAAAGCGGCTTCTTCGCGACACGACATTGCAGATGGGTTATTCTGAATTTATGCAAGAATATGAGAATCTCAATCACATGCGTGTGGTGGCACCAGGAAGCGGTCTATATCACATCCCACATCATTGTGTCATACGACCTGAAAGTACAACTACACGTCTTCGGGTTGTATTCGACGCTAGCGCTCTGAGTTCAAACGGCATGTCTCTTAATGAAATCGTTTACAAAGGGCCAAAATTACAAACAGACATCTCCGATGTTCTTACTAAGTTTCGACTACATTCAGTAGTTTTTACTGCAGATATATGCAAAATGTACAGACAAATAGAAATAAGAAAAGAAGATCGTATTTATCAACACATTCTGTGGAGAGAAGATCCAACAGAACCTGTGAAAGAATACGAGTTGAACACAGTTACTTATGGTGTTAGTAGTTCGCCATATCTAGCGCTACGAACTCTACGTCAACTAGCTGTGGATGAAGGTACTCTATCGCCCCGAGCTGCAGAAGTACTTCATAATGAAATATATATTGACGATATTGTCACCGGAGCATCTTCTCTGGAAGAAGCCAAAGAACTAAAATCAGACCTTATTAAACTTCTAGGTTGTGGACAGTTTCAGTTACGAAAATGGAGTAGCAACTGTTCGGAGCTTCTAGAAGATATTAAACCAGAACACTGTCAAACACTAAAATTATTCTCTGATGAAAATGAACAATACACACTTAAAGTTCTAGGTGTTCAGTGGGATCCAAATACAGATTGCTTTACTTATCAAGCGTCTGATCTAAATCATAACTATACAAAACGAGGTCTTCTATCTAACATAGCAAGAATTTATGATCCACTCGGCTGGCTCGCGCCTGTTATCTTGCAGTCAAAATTAATTCTGCAGGAACTGTGGCGGTCAAAAGTGGATTGGGACGATTCGCTCCCTTCAAACTTGGAACATGAATGGAAGCAATTCATTTCAGAACTTAATAATATAAACTTAATCAAACTTCCTAGACTCATGATTCCAAAAGCAGCAACGCAGTTTCAACTGGTAGGTTTTAGTGATGGTTCATCTAAAGCTTACGGATGCTGTGTTTATCCAAGAGCTGTTACAGAGGGAAAAATAACTGTCTCTTTAATTATAGCCAAATCTAAAGTGGCACCTCTTAAACTTCTAACAATAAACCGTTTGGAACTTTGTGGTGCTGTCCTGCTGGCTCGGGTATTAGAACATACTCAAAAACTTCTTCTGGATTGCATAAATATAAGCGCGACCATAGCCTATACTGATAGCAGTACAGTATTGTCTTGGCTACACACGGAACCTTATAAACTTAAAACATTCGTGGCTCACCGTGTCGTCAAAATTAATGATGCAATACCATTGTCAAGTTGGAAACATGTCTCAACTGAAGAGAACCCAGCTGACTTATGCAGTCGAGGAACATATTGCTCCAAACTGGCCACCTGTGTACTCTGGTGGCAAGGTCCAGCCTGGTTAAAAAAGGAACCAACGCTCTGGACAGAACATACCTTTCAAAAGGTAGAAGATAATCTACCAGAAGTCAAATCTGCATGTTTGACAACAGGAGATAAGTTACAGGACAATAATGTCATATCTTTACTCTTAAATAAGTCATCATCATTGATGCGTCTGCAGCGGACTCTGGCTTGGTCTCTTAGATATATTAGTAACCTCACGCTAGAATCAGATAACCGTGTTAAGAGTCCCCTATCTATAGCAGAACTAGAGAATTCCATGATCGTCTTAGTAAAATATGCACAAAACAATTTTCTTGAAGATGAACTACTAAACGTCGAGAACAACAAGCAGTGCTCTCGACCAGTTCAGAAACTCTCTCCATTCATTGACGAGAGGGGAATCCTACGAGTGGGGGGAAGACTGAAGCATTCTAAATTGTCTGAAAGCGTTCTTCATCCAATTCTGTTGCCAAAGGATTCAAAATTGTCTATTCTTATCATCGACTATTTTCATTTAAAATATCTACATTGTGGACCTCGTGCTCTGCAATCACTCATACAACGTAAATATTGGATTATTGGGATAAGAAATTTAATCAGATCACGATTATCTAAGTGCGTCACGTGCTTTAAAGTCAAACCAACTCCTTGTCAACCACCAATGGGAGATCTACCTAACTTTAGATTTGAATCAAACAGATGTTTCAGAAACGTGGGAATTGATTTCGGAGGACCTTTTATGATTAAAGAGAGCAAAAGACGAAACGCACGTGCTTATAAAGCATATATATGTCTATTCGTCTGTCTTTCTGTAAAGGCTGTTCATCTTGAAGTAGTTAGCGAGCTATCTACAGAAGCATTTATAGCAGCACTTGACCGTTTCACCTCAAGAAGAGGTTTATGTAGCAGGATCGTGACTGATAATGGTACAAACTTTGTAGGTGCTAAACGCTATCTCAACGATCTTTCTGAATACATTAATCAAAATCATGATACGATAACAAGCGAGCTGACTAAACGTCACATTACTTGGGTACTTAATCCTCCTGGAGCGCCACATTTTGGTGGAATTTTTGAGAGCGGTATAACATCTACAAAATATCATCTCAAACGTGTAATCGGATTACAACTATTAACCTTCGAAGAATTTACTACTGTGCTCAACAAGGTTGAAGCTATCTTGAATTCTAGGCCGCTATGCGTCCTTTCATCTGATCCTACTGAAGCAGATGTTCTAACTGCTGGTCACTTCTTAGTGGGAGGTCCCTTAGTATCCATTCCTGAACCATCGTTAGTAGATGCAAAATTACCACTGCCATCAAGATGGAAATTACTTCAAAAATTATCTCAATCTTTCTGGCGTCTCTGGCAAAGGGACTATTTGCATACACTTCAACAAAAGGTCAAATGGTATAATTCGGATCTCTGTAAACTTAAAGTAGGCGATGTTGCTATTGTCATGGATAATAATTTACACCCTCTTCACTGGAAATTAAGTCGAATCGAGGAGATTTTCCCTGGCAAAGATAATATTGCTCGCGTTGTGGCGTTGCGTACGGAAAATGGTAGACTTCTTAGGCCTGCACGTAAAATCTGCTTGTTACCGAAATATTAAAATTTAGTTTTAATTTTAGTTTAAACATTAGTTTATAGAATTAGTTTTATTATAACTTAGGTATAGCAAAAATAGGTCTACTTAAGCACTTACTTCTCTGCTTAGGTAAACCAAACTAAACTTTATACTTAAGCACCTACTTGTCTGCTTAGGTATAAATAAACTAAACCTCATACTTAAGTACTTACTTGTCTGCTTAGGTATAAATCAACTAAACCTCGTACTTAAGTACTTACTTGTCTGCTTAGGTATTTTATTGGTATATACACAGTAGTAGTGTATATTATTTTTATTCTTCTGAGTACATACTAGGCAATCGGTTTGGGTTTCTTTTGGGAGTTGTAATTCTCCTGTGAAACACCCTTGTTGGTTTCAAGTGGGGGGAAATGTTATGGCTTGATACATCCTGTTTTCTATGTCCCTTTCCATTTAACCAATCCAATGTCCACAAACCCACGACGGCGAGCGATCAACCAATCACCGCCTGTGACGTCGTCGTATTAACCGAGTGCATTAGAAAACCTATTCATTGAAAAAGAACTGAAAAGCCAACTCGACCGTGTACATGTGTCTCGAGAATTAAAATTAAAATTCAGTCATAAAAAGCGAACTAAACAACCTAACTACAATTGTGGTGCGTCGAAGGACGAACTTAATTAATCAGTTAATCAGTGCAAGCGAGGCGGTGTTCCTATCCCAGGTGAGTCCTTCTCCCACTGTATTAACCTAATAAATCTCTCTGCCGATCTCTTCGAGGGCGACGGATCAGGATATTGCAGCTTCCCTCAGGTTCCTGGATTCGGTTAGCCATCAGAGTTGAGTAGGAGAACCGTTCCTACCTCCCGCATCACATAACAAAGTCGTTAAAATGAAATGTAATCTTCTCTGCGCATCATAGGTCATATGTTTGTTGAAATTTGGAACGTATCGTATTGCATTGTCATTGTCAGAGTTGAAAGTTTCTTGTGTCAGATTGACAGATACTAAAATTGTAGTTTTCTTTAAAATTAGTGCTTAGGCAAGATTCTTTTCAGGTTTTTGTTGATAAGATCCGAGATCAATACTAGTCAATACTAAAGTAGGTAGTGTCGGTACGGAAATGGTACGGTTAGGGCTAAGGTACGGTCGAGGTACGGCCGAGGTACGGTCGAGGTACGGTCGAGGTACGGTCGAGGTACGGTCGAGGTACGGTCGAGGTACGGTCGAGGTACGGCCGAGGTACGGTCGAGGTACGGTCGAGGTACGGTCGAGGTACGGCCGAGGTACGGCCGAGGTACGGCCGAGGTACGGCCGAGGTACGGTCGAGGTACGGTCGAGGTACGGTCGAGGTACGGTCGAGGTACGGTCGAGGTACGGTCGAGGTACGGTCGAGGTACGGTCGAGGTACGGTCGAGGTACGGCCGAGGTACGGTCGAGGTACGGCCGAGGTACGGTCGAGGTACGGTCGAGGTACGGCCGAGGTACGGCCGAGGTACGGTCGAGGTACGGTCGAGGTACGGTCGAGGTACGGTCGAGGTACGGCCGAGGTACGGTCGAGGTACGGTCGAGGTACGGTCGAGGTACGGTCGAGGTACGGTCGAGGTACGGTCGAGGTACGGTCGAGGTACGGTCGAGGTACGGTCGAGGTACGGTCGAGGTACGGTCGAGGTACGGTCGAGGTACGTTCGAGGTACGGCCGAGGTACGGCCGAGGTACGGCCGAGGTACGGTCGAGGTACGGTCGAGGTACGGTCGAGGTACGGTCGAGGTACGGTCGAGGTACGGTCGAGGTACGGTCGAGGTACGGTCGAGGTACGGTCGAGGTACGGTCGAGGTACGGCCGAGGTACGGCCGAGGTACGGTCGAGGTACGGTCGAGGTACGGTCGAGGTACGGTCGAGGTACGGTCGAGGTACGGTCGAGGTACGGTCGAGGTACGGTCGAGGTACGGTCGAGGTACGGTCGAGGTACGGTCGAGGTACGGTCGAGGTACGGTCGAGGTACGGTCGAGGTACGGTCGAGGTACGGTCGAGGGACGGTCGAGGTACGGTCGGGTGACAAATAGTACTTTATAGTACGTTCCGGTCACGCTGGCATTTATTTATGCTTTTTAACCGACTTCGAAAAAAAAAGAAGGAGAAGGTTCTCAATTCGGACCGTATTTTTTTTGTATGTATGTACATCGATTACTCCGCCAGTTGTGAACCGATTTTGATGGTTTCTTTTTTAATCGACAGATAATTCTTCCGGATTGGTCCCATTTTTATCTCATAAAAATTGGTTCTTGAGTTTTTCAGAAATTTTGAAAAAACTGACCTTATAAGTAAATTTTTCGTAATATCTCGATGAAATATGTACCGATTTTGACGACTTATTTTTTTAAGGATATAATAATTTCTCGACATTATCTCACAGTCATATGACGAAAATCGGTTCAGTAATTTTTCAGAAATTCAGTAATTTGTCTCTGTTTACTGCTGAAAATTATATCAGAGAAAAGCCTTAGCAACGGTTGCTATTGACACGATATTGTAAATTTTTGTATCGACGTTGGTCGACGTTGGTCTAACGGCTAAATAGCCCAAGAGCCAGCGACGGCCAGACCTTCGTTATTTTATAAAAGCTGAAAATTTCTCTGTGCATGTCCCCAACACAGGTAAGAACGACCAGCGACTCTATAGTTTGGGTTGTGGTTACTTGCGCAGGTAACAGGTAGTAAAGGTGTATAAAATAGTACCTTAAATTCGTTAAAGTATAAAGCTCAATTTTTTTATATTTTCTTCGGGATAACTTTAAAAATCACGTCATCCATTGCCAGACACTTATTACGGTTGCTACCCCCTGCCAGACACCCCTGAACTTTAATAAATTATAATTATACTTTCGTAATAGTATAAAAGCTAAATTTTATATATGTTAGCGGCTAAAGGTATGGGATGCAGCGCAGGATACACATTGCTCGAGGTTCAAATCCCATCCACCTCAGTATTTTTTTTAATTTTCCATCATTTTTTTTAGTTGCGTTATTATTTATTTCTCAGGGCAACAAAATCACTTAAAAGGGAAAAATAAACCTTTTAAAAAAAAGTGTACCGACTTCAAAAATTTGCACTGAAAAGTAAGAAATAATAAAAATTTCGTCGTAGAATTTGAAGACGGTTGGTGCCAAATTAGAAATAATTTAGTACCCAAATTCACTAATCTAGATAATTCATTAGGAACCTACGATCATCACTACAAACACAGATAATATTGAACAGATCTTTATGTCTCTAGATGTTTACTTAATTTTGTATCCTAATTTGGCACCAACCGTCTTCAAATTCTACGACGAAATTTTTATTATTTCTTACTTTTCAGACTGCTTTTCAGTGCAAATTTTTGAAGTCGGTACACTTTTTTTTAAAAGGTTTATTGTAATGGCGTATTATCCGGCCCATAGACGTATTGTATTACACATAGAAATGTAGAGAATTTCAATTCCTATGACTCCTCTTTCAAACTTTATATAAATAAAAAGAGATAGTCGCGAGGTGAATACAAGTACTTATATTCCTTGCTTGCGAGCTTACTGTAGTGCGCATCACAGAGCAAGTAAAAGCATATAGGTGAAATTCACTTTCTGTCTCAGCGGTTTTATTTTTTATTTTTTTTTATTTTATTGATTGGCAATTGTACTAAGATAAGTACATTTCTGTCAGTGTCACGTCGTTATTCAGTTACATATAACCTAAGATTTTGCAAGACGACGCCCCTACGGGCCACGCATCGTCTTATAAAATCTTAGCATATAACTGTAGAAATTTAGTATCGATACTTTCAGGAATCTGAAATAAATATACAATACTACTTCTATATTTACAATTAAATTAATTAAAACTATTTACATACACAAAAACTGATAAGTTGTTCAAAATGAGACCCTCGTTCCCTCGTTCCGGATACACAAATTTAGTCTTTTTAACCGAACTTCAAAACAGAAGGAGGAGGTTCTGAATTCGTCGATATCTTAATTTTTTTTATGTATGTACCCCGATTACTTGATTACGCCTGGACCGATTTGGATTTTTTTTTGTTTGAAAGGGTAGTATATACTTCACAAGTGGTCCCATTTTTTTTAAAGTAAAAATTGGTTCTGTAGTTTTTAGTGAAAATTGGTTCAGTAGTTTTTTAGAAATTTAGAAAAAAAACTGACTATTATAAGTAATTTTTTCTTAATATCTCGATGAAATATGTACCTACCCATTTTGACGACTTATTTTTTTAAGGATATAATAATTTTTCGACATTGTATCACAGACATAATATGACGAAAATCGGTTGAGTAGTTTCTCAGAAATTCAGTAATTTGTCTCTGTTTACGGCTGAAAATTATGTATCAGAGAAAAGCCTTAGCAACGGTTGCTATTGACACGATATTGTAAATTTTTGTATCGACGTTGGTCGACGTTGGTCTAACGGCTAAATAGCCCAAGAGCCAGCGACGGCCAGACCTTCGTTATTTTATAAAAGCTGAAAATTTCTCTGTGCATGTCCCCAACACAGGTAAGAACGACCAGCGACTCTATAGTTTGGGTTGTGGTTACTTGCGCAGGTAACAGGTAGTAAAGGTGTATAAAATAGTACCTTAAATTCGTTAAAGTATAAAGCTCAATTTTTTTATATTTTCTTCGGGATAACTTTAAAAATCACGTCATCCATTGCCAGACACTTATTACGGTTGCTACCCCCTGCCAGACACCCCTGAACTTTAATAAATTATAATTATACTTTCGTAATAGTATAAAAGCTAAATTTTATATATGTTACTTGGGGACCTATAAAAAAATGTTACCTCAATAGCCGGACAGTTTTAATGGTTTTTACACCTTGCCAGACACATTGAGAGTCCGCTATAGGCGCGAGCGCGAGGTAACAGCTGTTCAAGCGGGTGCGAGTTTAGTGCGATCTTTTATATTAAGTTATTCAATCTTATATATTAAGTTATATATATATACTAGTATGTTGTGGGAACAAACTGCTGCCCACACCAAAGAAGACATGCTACAAGTCAGCGATAAGCCCGCCACCTATCACGTCAGATAATTCCCTACTCGTACCACAACTACTCCCACTACCCCTACTCCAACCCCTACCACTACCCCTACTCCAACCCCTACCACTACCCCTACTCCAACCCCTACCACTACCCCTACTCCAACCCCTACCACTACCACTACTCCAACCCCTACCACTACCCCTACTCCAACCCCTACTCCAACCCCCACCCCTACCACTACCCCTACCCCTACTCCTACCACAACCCCTACCCCTAGTTCTACCCCTACCATTGTTAACTAAAATATAATAATTAAAATCTAAAAATATATTTTAAAATGCTAAATTATTATAAACAAGGCAGTAAGGCGAAAGTATCAAAACTAGTTCAGTGTATCTTTATGCTTTTTATAATGCTTTGCCAAAGTTTTATGATAGAGATATTACCTGGGTGGGCCTATTGTTATTAATAGTTCGAGTGGAATCTGTTCAGGTAAATATTAACGTAGTATATATCTGAATTTAATATAATTACTAGTTATGAGCGTATGTATTGAATTTTTTTTAAACTGATGATTGTTCCCGTGTAAATTTAGAACTTGTGACATTATTGTTATAGATCAATGAATGACAAGAACAAAGGTTTTTACGTAAAGCTCAATTTCAAAGTCACAACATTTTGTAATTTCCTAATTTCTCTTTAACATTTTTGTTTAAGAGCGCTATATCCATAATTTGTATGAAGATATTACTATTCTCAATTTCTCTGTAAATACTCCACCTGTGTCATTGTAATTTAGCATATACAAACAAACTAGAAAAAGATAAAAATCGATTGTCACATGCGCGAGCACTGGTTATTCAACTGATTATTTTTATCTTTTTCTAGTTTGACGCCGAGAGTATACTATATTATGAAATAATTTGATTGAGTGTGTTCATAAATTAAGTGAATAAATGTTTAGTGAATTTGGCAGATAAACATCATAATCAACATTACAGATTAATTAATGTATGAAACATTATTTCAGTTGTATGTATTATAAGTGCTGTGGATTATTGTGATATCTTTAATATAAAAAAAACTTATATATATAAATATATATATAGATATAAAAAATTTAATTAAAGTTTAAGGTTATTATATTTATTATTATTATATTATATTATAATCCACAGCACTTATAATACCATACAACTGAAATAATGTTATAAAATAATGTTAGTCGCAGTGCTGGTCGCATACCAAGACACGCTAGTTTAAACGATATCATCCGTCGGGCTCTCGTTAGCAGCAATGTGTCAGCCGTTTTAGAACCAAACGGTTTGGCACGTGATGATGGCAAGAGACCAGATGGCATGACACTTGCACCATGGAAGATGGGGCGGTCACTAGTATGGGATGCTACATGTGTAGATACTCTCGCACCGTCCCATCTTCCATATACAGCGTTAAAAGCTGGCAATGCGGCCTACAATGCTGAAATGGCCAAACATCGCAAATATGCGTCTCTTCCGAAAGAATACATATTTGAGGCGTTTGGAGTGGAAACGATGGGACCGTGGGGACCTGGAGCACACAGTCTGTTTATAGATATTAGTAAACGACTAATAGAACGTTCACATGACCAACGGGCTGGCTCTTATTTCGGTCAAAGAATAAGCATTGCCATCCAACAAGGTAATGTAGCCAGTCTGTTGGGTACTCTCCCAGTAGATAGCGATTTACACGAAATTTTTTATTTGTAATTTTATTTTATTTTTGTAATATAGTACCTATTTAAGATAACTTTAATACCTATGTAAATACTTCATTAGTAACCTGTATAAAAGTTGAACAGATGTTATAAAATATGTTATATTTGACAAAACATAGGTCTTAGAAGTACATATTTCTATTTTGTAATTATTTCTGGATACGGAAACATATACCTATATATTTAATAGTTACCTCGCGCTCGCGCCTATAGCGGACTCTCAATGTGTCTGGCAAGGTGTAAAAACCATTAAAACTGTCCGGCTATTGAGGTAACATTTTTTTATAGGTCCCCAAGTAACATATATAAAATTTAGCTTTTATACTATTACGAAAGTATAATTATAATTTATTAAAGTTCAGGGGTGTCTGGCAGGGGGTAGCAACCGTAATAAGTGTCTGGCAATGGATGACGTGATTTTTAAAGTTATCCCGAAGAAAATATAAAAAAATTGAGCTTTATACT
The DNA here is from genome assembly GCA_963924495.1 of Nemapogon koenigi. NCBI lineage: Eukaryota > Metazoa > Arthropoda > Insecta > Lepidoptera > Tineidae > Nemapogon > Nemapogon koenigi. The sequence goes on along the minus strand of OZ004639.1, from coordinate 13,331,703 downwards.
TTAACGAATTTAAGGTACTATTTTATACACCTTTACTACCTGTTACCTGCGCAAGTAACCACAACCCAAACTCTATAGTCGCTGGTCGTTCTTACCTGTGTTGGGGACATGCACAGAGAAACTTTCAGCTTTTATAAAATAACGAAGGTCTGGCCGTCGCTGGCTCTTACTCTAAAAGGTATTATGGGGTGCAGCGCAGGATTTGGCAGGATGCACATGGTTCAAATCCCATCCACAGCAGTATTTATTTTTTATTTTTCCATCAATTTTTTATTGCGTTATTATTTGTCTCTCAGGGCAGCAAAATCACTTAAAAGGGAAAAATAAATTAACTTTAAAAAAAAATGTACCGACTTCAAAAATTTGCACTAAAAAGTAAGAAATAATAAATATTTCGTCGTAGAATTTGAAGACGGTTGGTGCCAAATTAGAAACAACTTAGTTCCCAAATTCACTAATCTAGACAATTCGTTAGGACCTACGTTCATCAGTATAGGGAGTATAGGTATATACAAACATTTTTTTAAAATTTTATTTAAAAAAAATTTAATAAAAATTAATCTAATAAATAATCAATTATGAAATTATATAAGAATTTTACAAATGATGGTAAGGTAAGGCAGCTCCATTGTCGAGGCCAAATGATTTGGCTATTGGTAAGAATCTGCGTCTTGTACCACGAATGCACATACTTGTAGCTCGTATTATTGAGATAATGATTCTTGATCTTAGCCATCCCATCACTGTACTTATAGATCTGATCTGCTCCAACGGTCAGCAAAGGCTTCACCAAGATGTTTCACGAAAGTACTCATTTGTGGTGCAAAGACTCCATCAACAGATGTCACAAGTGGAGTGAAAGTCGCATGTCGCTTCTCGCAAGCGGAACAATATTTTCTATTCTTTTCTTCTTCAGCCGATTTTAATACGGAGGCAACAGGGCGTGAGATGTCAGAAGAAGCGTTAGTGTCAATAACACGAATATCAAATAATGCCTCCCGCTGAGCTATCCAAACACCACGGCAAGAAAAATCTCCGCGTATTCTGCAAGTACCTTCGGTGATAATAGGTTCTTTGATTACATTTGCCCATGCGAGTCAACTATAAATAATATTTATATAAAAATAAAAATATACAAACATAGATAATATTGAACAGATCTTTATGTTTACTTAATTTTGTATCCTAATTTGGCACCAACCGTCTTCAAATTCTACGACGAAATATTTATTATTTCTTACTTTTCAGTGTAAATTTTTGAAGTCGGTACACTTCCTTTTATAGTTAATTTTTTGAAATTCACGTCATGTAGTTGGTAAGGCATCTTAGCCCGCATTTAAGGTTTTCGTCTGAAAGAAGGAAATGTGCATAAATTGGCAAGCTTGTACTTCATCGTGTCTTTGGATGTTAGAGTTATGAGAAAATGATAACGTGTCTTTTACTTGTTGAAAGTGAACAGTTCTAGCTAGGTAGGTAATGTTGATCACGGCTAAACTACTAAATATCATGCCGGCTGTACACACTCGCGAGACACCCCGAGAACAAGTGTGTACGTACATGATGCTCTCGTCCTATCTCGCCCTCTCTAGTCAAAGGGTCTCGTTACGTCTCGCGATGAAAGAGAGTAGTATATTCCTTGGTTGAGATCTTACTGTGTTAGCTGGAGGACGTGTTATTAGTATATTTGTTACGTGTTACGGCTTAGTAATTTTTTAGTACCTATGATATATGTGTAAAAAATTATAGTAACTAACTGCACAAAGACAAAAAGCAGCAGCAGTTTCCAGGTCCATCGTAACGGACGTCCGCAGATCAACTGATACAGCGAGTGTGTACAGCCGCCATTAGATTTCATGAATATCTTGTACGATAGCGAGGTTCGATTCCCGGGTGAGGCAAGCGAATTCAAGAAAATCTTTGAATGCTGCAGTTTAGTTTCTTTTTAAAAATAAAGGAATGGTTTTAAAGTGGTTTACCTTCAGGGCCTATTGATTTTTTCCATCCTGTATCAAAGTTTGGAGATAAAATAATTTTGACTAAATTCACATAAAAGTACCTACATGAAATAAGCTACCTTTATTTAAATAAGCACGTTTAGATTGAACTTATTGGACGTGAGATATTTAAATTTTAAAATTTCAGAAAATTTTACGAAAACTGGAATTTCAGCGAAATTATTCAATGTTTTTAGCTGAAATTTAGAGGGCAGTTTTTTATATATATATATCTATTAGATATCAGAAGGGGGGGGGGGGAAGGGTGGTCGGATCATGGCCAAATTAGAAGTGGAAGTTCCTCCAACGAGGGTACCATTTTGGTTCCTTAACTCATTAAGGAACTGGTGAAAAATATTTCCTAAAAATGTACAAAATACCCCTCTTTTTGCCAAAAAAACATAGTTCTACCCCTTTCTGGAGGGAGAAATTTCGGAATCTTATTATGCTCACCAAAAGAAAAAAAATCCACCGGGTCGCGCTTCATCTTCAAAAATGTTCATCACCAGTTGACTATCGAAAACCACACCGTAGTGTCTTTTATGTTGCCAGTTGCAGTGGAGATATCCGTATTTATCAAGGGATGTTCAGCTAATTCTATCAGTCTATAGCTTTGTTTTTGTTTTAGATAATAATGTCAAAACAAAAGACATTTGGTAGCGATAACCCAAGTAACGTGACTAGATAATGAGAATACTGAAGAGTGGAGAGTGAGGGGATCGAAGATGATGATCATGTAGAAGAAAGACATGGAAGCTCAGAAAGTGTATTATGCTCTGCCAGCAACGAGAGGAAAGTCTGCCAGTCGCGCGCTAGCAAGGTCAGGTGTCGTCTTCTCTATAAAAACAAACCGAATAAGATGCTACCACTTCTGAAGACGGGAATACAGATGAGAATTGGTAGATAGGAAATGACAAGCTGTGTCTAAAACAACTTCAAGGACGAGCTGCTCAGTTATTTGGAATGCCTCTGAACTGCAGCAGAGACTATGCAGATTTAAACCTCAATCTGAAGAAGCTAATGTGTCCTTGTCATAGTTGTCATGATGGGTAAAGAAAGAGGTGTTTCAAATTTGATTCTCAAAATACACGTCTTGTTAAAAATGTACCCACTGATGATTTACTATGCATAGAACACGCAAACATGACGCTGTTTGTTATTGATAATAATAAAGATACTTACTCTTTATTTACTTTAAATATTACAGACCTAATTACATAGTAGGAACTTTTTTATAACAAATATCTCTTAGTTAAAAAAAACATATTAGTATTTTTTATTGTATGTTACTTACTTACTTTTTTCTTATTACTTATTGTTTAATATAAAATAATAATATGTAGGTAGTTAATTTAAGTAATATTTTTTTAAAATTAAACTATTTAGAAAAAAACATCTTGTTTTATTATAAAAATGTATGTGTTGACAGGAAAGAAACACAAGATTAGTTGCGCCCTGTATGAGCGTTAGAACTTTATTGCGCCCTACGAGCATTCGTTGATTGCGCCTAGGGTTACCAGATGAAGGCAGTTTGTTAAAAAAAGTAAATAATAATGTATCATATACCTACCTATATACAAGACTTCTTCTTGTTATTTGATGACGGTGCCATCAGTGCTTCCGATGATATTATTAAATAAGTAAATTATGTTTAATAATATTACCCATTTTTTTCAAAAAGCTAGATAGTGTTTTTTTTAATAAGTTAAATCTTGAAGATATTATGGTATCATAAAAAAATGTACTAATGATGAATGTTCCGAAATAACTGAGAATAAAGCTATCCAAAGTTGTCACAAACGCTCATATATTGGTGTCACTACCCTAAATCTATATTTGAATTTGAATCTGTTTCTTATCCGTTGCATTTGTATTCTACCATTGATAGCAAATATATAGTGTCTATCTATCACGCCGAGTTGAGGACAGGGGAGGGGCAGAGCGAGCAGCGAGCAGCGAGCAGCGAGCGAGCAGAGCAGTGAGAGTTTAGTAGAGTACGTGACCTTAATGTGTGAGGTCGTCGTGCTTGTTAATGTTTTGTAATGTGTAGAGTCATTGTGTTGTTTAGTATTGTATACATACATACCTAGTTAGTTGTTGTCAGGGGCTAG